>SNQJ01S0009611.1:52714-65876 GCA_010110895.2 Picea sitchensis | reverse complement strand
CAATGATTAATGAAGAAACCGACACTAAAATAGCATTTAGTGATTTGGTGAATTCAAATGAGATTGATAATAGAGATGAATATGTCACTCTTGATGAACCCATGTGTGAATATTTGGTAAATTTAGTTAAATATGATGATGAAAACTTTTCAAGTGAATGTTGGTTCCAAATGTTACAAGAGAAGAAACTCATAGATGAATTGTTAAGTGGAAAAGTAACCTTGCTTGGAGAACATTTCATGTCTATTTATTTATTTGCTTAAATCTGTTGTATTTTAAGTCTGATTTTTCAATACTGATATGTTTGCTCTTATGCAGATAAGCCTTGAGTTTTACCGACATTGCTCCATTAAAAAAACGAATTGCGTGGTTATTCATTGTATGATGTAACATACCATCTTTGATAGTTAAAGACTAGAACGCGTGGTTATTCATTATATGATGTAGCATACCATCTTTGATAGTTAAAGACTAGAACGCTATTCCAAGTCTACGCAGAGGCATGAAAGCTTCAAAAAATCCAAAAAAATGTATGGGGGTTTCATTTAGAAATAAAGATTAAACTCTTTTGGCTCTGAAAATATTTTATTTTACTATTCTAAGTTCCACTTTCTTCATTTTATTTCAACATAAGTTTTAAAAATACAAAAATACAAATCACACGAATTCATTCATTTTTGTAATTTTATGTACATAATCTTTCATTAGTTTTATTTTTTATCAATTTTTTTCTTTTAACTTAACTCCAACATTAAATGAAAACACAGAAAGATCAAAGCAATCTTAATGTGTTCTTTTCTTTAAACATTTCAATGTACTTTCTTTTTATCTACTTTCTAATTTTAAGTTTTTCAACTTTTAAAAGAAAAAAAAAATAGAAATTCATTTTGTAAAAGTTTATTGATTCTAAGTTTATTTAAAGTATTCCATTGTATTAGTAATTCATAATAACTTTAGTTTAATCTACGTCAGTCATTTTAAAGGAAAAAGCATAAAAATTTAATAAATGCAAGATCATGCAATAAAGTCTTCCATTCTTGTAACTTAGGGTTAGGTTAGTTCAACTTTCTTTTTAAGCTTTGTACTTTATTTAATTTGCATTTCACTCATATAGAAGTACAAAGTATTAAAATATAATATCCATGTTTAGACTTCTATGTTGTTAGAGTCTAATGTGCTTCATGTCTAATCTATAAAATAGGGTGACTATTCCCGCTTCTTCTTGGTTTAGCCAATCAAGAGGTTCGAAATGTTGGTGTTGAGAAATCCCTAGTTCTTTGTCATCAACAATTGGTTGTAGCATTTGATCTTGAGATAGAGAAAATGGATGTAAATACAATGTTCCTACATGGGGACAAGAAATCTACATGAAACAACCTGAAGGATTTGCAGTAAAGGGAAATAAAGAGTTGATGTGTAAGTTGAAGAGATCTCTTTATAGTGTAAAGTAATCACCAAGGATGTGGTACTAAAATTTCGACACTTAAATCCTCATATTGAGATTTATGAGAAGCAAGGTTGATCACTATGTGTATTCCAAGAAAGAAGGTGATTGTTTCATCCTAAGTCACACGGTTCACCGAACTTGAACCTTGAGGTTCGAAATTTGGCGAACCTCAATTTTTTTTAAATTCGTCCAGGTTTGTCGAACCTCAAAGACGAACCTAATGGCGAACCTAAACGAACCCGAACCCTAAGACAAATTCAAACCCTAAGGCGAATTTAAACACGAAAGTTTTTTTGGGTTTGGCATGAAATTTGATTTAGGATTGGGAATTTCTAAAACGTGGTCAAAGTAAAAAAACATAGCTTAATTCGAGCTCGGAGTCTTCCCACCGCACTAGAACCCTCACATAATTTTCATTAAGAAATAACCCATTACCGTCGCACCATAACCCTTTCTTAATTTTCATTAAGAAATCCCCCGTTCCTCGTACAAGCGACGCAAACCTGCCAAAATAATTACTATGGCTTGTCTCTGTGATTTTAGAACCTTCCCTCCTGTGAAATTTCGTTCAAATCTGGATTCCGATATAAAATTTGACTTCTATAAGTTGATAGGGGATACATAATAATGGTCGCATTGATCACATTACTCATTGTGTCTTCAAAGTGTGCAGACATATCCTCAATTTTGAGGACTGCCTTCCCTCGGTTCATACAAAGTCAAACAAACAAAACAATCACATTTACAGTTTACTCGTTGTGTCTTCGAAGTGTGGGGGCATATCCTCAATTTCGTGGATTGTCTTCTATCAGCTCATACAAAGTCAAACAAACATAACATTCACATTTACTTGTGTCTTCGAAGTGTAGGGGTATATCCTCAGTTTTGAAGATTACCTTCCACAAGTTCATACAAACACAACAACAAATTCCCTAATTGCAATCATGTCATTCTTATGAGGTTTCCAAAATTCCAAACAAAGTATACAAAATCCTTACAAGTCCCATTTTTAAAAGACAAAATCAACATTCCTCGTGCGAAAGCATTATGAATTTTCCAACTATAAGTCTAACGTTGAATGCTTAACCATAAAAATTTGTATAACATTATTATAAACATAGATAATATCTTATTAATCCTTTAATTCATAATAATAATATTATTAATTATTTGTATTAGCATTATCTACTTAGCATTATTATTGTTTTTTTTAATATTATTAGAACAATATCATTTTTTTATTATTAATTATGATTTTTTATTAATCAATTAGTATCGCCTTATTATTTAGAATATTAATTGTTTTATTTGTGTGGTTTTATTATTATTATTATTTTATTGATTTTTAATTAGTAGTAGTAATATTAATTATTAATATTATATCATTTTTTAGTTTGTTTTAATAAGAATATTATTTTGTATTAATTCTTAGTAATAATATTATCTATTTAGCATTTATATATATATATATAATCAAACCTCATTCGAACTTTATCGGAAAATTCGAACCTGAATCGAACCTAATCCTTGTTGAACCCGAACTCGAACCTGAATCGTGTGACATAGGTTTCATCTATGTAGTGGTGTATGTCGATGACATGTTGTTGGTTGGAAACAACATAGATGATATAAAGGAGGTGAAGATGTTAATATCCTCCAAGTTCGATATGAACGATCTTGGTGTTGCTAACTTCATTCTAAGAATGGAGATTAAGAAAGGTCAAGCAACTACAAAACTTTGGTTAAACCAGAGGAAGTACGTTGAAACAATCTTAAAATGTTTCAACATATAGGAGTGCAAACCGGTCAAGGTACCTATTCCTATAGGGGTAAGACTAATTGTTGAATAGTGTCCAAAGTCACATGAAGAAATAGAGGAAATGACATGTGTTCCCTATGTTAGTGTTGTTGATAGTCTAATGTATGCAATGGTATGCATTTGACCAGATATTTCCCATGCAGTGGGATTATTGAGTAGGTACATGTCGACACCTGGGAAAGAGAACTCGACTATTGTCAAGAGAGTGTTCAAGTGCTTGTTTGGTACAATAGAGTATGCAATATGTTACCAAGGAAAACCTAAAACTGCCAAGGAAGTGAATGTACATGGCTTTGTCAACATCGACTGTGTTGGAGATCTTGATTGAACAAGGTCAATTAGTGGATATGTGTTTAGAATATTTGATGGAGAAATCAATCGGATGAGTAAGAGACAGGGGGTAGTATCCTTGTTGAGAACATAAGAATACTACATGATAGCTACCCATGCAAGCAACCAAGTGCTTTGGTTTCATAGATTATGCTCAGGGATTGAGTTTGAACAACAAGCTACAAGGATAAATTGTGATAATTAGAGGGAAATTTTCTTGGCAAAGAAACCAACTTACCACTTTGGTACATGTTGGGTATGTGTTATATTATTTGCAATATTGGTCCCATATACTGTACACTGATATGGGAGACTCGAGGGGTGAAAAAAAAAATGGTGGTTTTTGCATTGTTTCAGCACATGGTTTTCGCCAATGGTTTTCTAATTTCAATTGAAGAATTAGGGTTGCTTACTGATCCAACTCAATGGATTAGGGGTTTGGATGCCACAAGATCCTATATGTATATTGTATTGTAAACAATGAAGATGATGAATAGAAGATTAGAGGTATGACTCTAAACAGGTTGTTGGTTTTCCCGGTTTGGGTTTCAAGGGTAAAATATTTGTGTAATGTGTGTGTGTGCCATTGTATATTTTCTATTTTTATTAATAATTTGTTTGCAGTAAATAATTGTACATGGTAAAAATATACATGACGAAGAATATTGATGTACAATACAATTTTGTGAGAGACATGGTGGAAAACAAGAAGGTGTTGCTAGAGAAGGTAGACACTTTGAAAAATATTGCATATTCTTTTACCAATTTTGTGAGTGCTAAGAATTTCTCTTGGTGTAGAGAGGCAATGGGAAATGCAATATATTACCAAGGGAAACCTAAAATTGGTAGAAAGTGAATGTACATGGCTTTGTCAACGTTGACTAGGTTGGAGATCTTGATCGAAGAAGGTCGACCATTGGATATGTGTTTAGAATGTTCGATGGAGAAATCATTTGGATGAGTAAGATACAAGGGGTAGTATCCTTGTTGAGAACAGAAGCGGAATACATGATAGCCACCCATGCAAGCAAGGAAGTGGTTTGGTTGCATAGATTATGCTTAGGGATTGAGTTTGAACAACAAGCTACAAGGATAAATTGTTACAGTTAGACAACAATTTTCTTGGAAAAGAACCCAACTTATCACTCTGGGACATGTTGGGTATGTGTTATATTATTTGCATGATTGGTCCCATGTATTGTACACTGATATAGGAGCCTTGGGGGGTGAAAAAAAAATTGGCAGTTTTTTGTGTCCGTTTTTTGCGTTGTTTCGCACATGGTTTTCGCCGATGGTTTTGTAATTCCGGCTAAGGAATTAGGGTTTTTGACTTATCCATGTCAATGGATTAGGGGTTTGGATGCCACAAGATCCTATATGTATATTGTATTGTAAACAATGAAGATGATGAATGGACGATTAGAGCTGCGACTCTAAATAAGTTGTTAGTTTTCCTGGTTTGAGTTTCTAGGGTAAAATCTATGTGTAATGTCTGTGTGCCATTGTATCTTTTCTGTTATTATTGATAATATGTTTGCAGTAAATAATTATACAAGGTTAAAATATATAGGACACAACATATTGATGTACAATACCATTTAGTGAGATACATGGTGGAAAACAAGAAGGTACTGTTAGAGAAGGTAGACACTTTGAAAAATATTGCATATTCTCTTACTAAGCTTGTGGGTGTTGAGAAGTTAGCTTGGTGTAGATAGGAAATGGGCATTGCTACCCTGGGTTAGTGAACAAAAGTTTAGTTTCTCATGTCTCTACAAAGAAGACAAAATGTGGGAGAATGTTGGGATGTTATATTCTTTGCAGTGGAAACTCATTTAACCGACTGGCTAGTCGAGGATGATAGACTGTGTGATTGACCGATTGAACAGTTAAGTCAAGTTAATGTTCGACAAGTTAGTCGATCGAAGTTCAAAAGGTGCTCAATTGGATGGGTGATTGGTACCCAACTGATATTAAGCTGGTGGTCAAAACCAGAGATTGAATCTCGGGAATTACGAGATCTCAACACATCAACTTCATGGATTTGTAATTGTTTTGGGCACTATGAATTAGGGGTTACATATAGAAGGTTCCTATAAATATGGCATCATGTAAGACTATCAAAGAGAGGAAAAATGATGAAATGTCTACTAGTCATGAAGAGGAAGCCAAATGGTTGTAGATTTGTTCTTGTAATTAAGCAAGGGAATAAGATGATGTATTGGTCTTAGGTGTGGATCAAGGTTAATCATATAACTCTTTATTCGATGAATGAATAAGATAACATAAGAGAGGGATTTGCTCAAGCATTGTTGGTTTTCTTGGTTAAGGGTTTCAAGGGTAAGTCTCTCTATATTGTATGTGATTGTGATTGTTTTACTTTATGTTTTAATTCTATCTTTTCTCTCTTGATAGGTTTAATTTCCCTACAAGTTGTGCTAAAGGAAAATTTTACTCTTTTTGGTTTTCTAGTCAAATTAACCAATTTTCTTTATTTATGGCATGAAGAAACGTTAAGATTTTTATTAAGGTGGAAAAAAGGTGCGGTGAACCATTTTGTCAAAGTCTGAAGCATATTTGGAAAAAGGTTAAAAGGAGTTCTTTATAGATTATTGTATATTTCTAAAGTACTATCCAAGAGCTTCAACGGTTCATCTAGTGTGTTGCCATTAACACAGCCCAAGTTTAATTTTAAACTTGAGCACCCTTCTAGATTTCATTATGACTCTTTTATCACCATGCCTAAGCTACCTAGATTAGCTTAAAAATACTTGTTCTTGATCTTGAAATAATTAGTAAATTTATCTTTTTGAATGATTTCTTATGTTCCATTTTTTAGCTCTCTATGCATTTGCTTTAGTTCACATTCTTCCTAGATGATAAGTTTCAAAGTTCGCTACACGAAAAATTATTGAAAATTAGGTTGTTTTTTTATCAAAATGTTGATTTTCATCTCTTTTAAATTTAACTTTATAGGGATGGCATGAGCGAGGGGGGGGTCTACTTCATCCTAGAGGAATCTCAATAATGTCATATGCTTGGGTTTGCGTTATGTCTCAAACAACTTGGGTTTGCGTTATGTCTCAAACAACTTGGCTGAGGCATATGCCCTTATAAGTGTTATATCCCTAGCCAAAGAACCTAACATCAAATCCCTCCTTGTTTATGGGGACTTTATGGATGTAATTTGAGCACTATTTAGACTCTCTGCTCCTAAAAAGATAATGCTTAAAGGAATCGTATCCATGATCAAACAAAAGCTAAATTCTTTGATAAAATATCTTATCTTCACATAAAGAGGGACCTAAACGAGGAGGTTGATTATTGGACAAAAGAAGTGATTGAATCAAGCTTGGGCACTTTGTTTAAAAATGGGGTCTTCAACTATACAACTTTCCCTTAAATCTGGCTTGTGAGGGACTCAACTCTCATTAAATTTGGAATGATGTGGTTCATCATAGTATGTTGGCCAAACATTGGGAATGGTATCAAAGGGACGCGTTCCCTGTATTCTCTCATGCAAACTCACATCCACTCCAAGGCAATTGAATGCCCTCCCAATCTCTGGTGCCTTAGCTATGGGATAATGCAGGGCTCGAGGATTAAATTTTTTGGTGTTTTTTTCATCCTTCCTCCACTCCTCTAGTTGGTAAGCCATCTTGGTTTGAAGTATTTCTTCTTCTTTTATATGGATATCACATCCACCTGCTCCCATGGTTCTTAGTTGTGGATTTCGTAAAGGCTACTCGAGGTTGATTATCGTGGAGGTTGATTAAGTTCTGAGTTTTTTTTCAAAAATTCTAGGCCGATTATTCATGGAAAGGTATGTTCTGGTTGCTCCCTCTTTCCTCAGTCTAGAAATTGGTTATGCTAATCTAGTTTTTAAGTCTAGATCTCTTGATGTTGGCTCCGTGATTTTTGTCAATAAATACTTTATAAACAACTTTGCAGTCTTTAAGCATGGCCCTTTTTATTCAAAGGAGTCTTGGGCCTGCATCCTTTTCTTAGTTTTTTCGAATGGTTATACTCTACTCCTCACCCCTATGGAATCTCTCAGTTTATTTGGACTTAGTGTTGTTAAGGGAAATGAAATTCAAGCTTGGTCTATTTTCGAGTTAGAAAAGTTTAAATTTAATTCTCTCTACACAAAGGGACTTTTTGGCTACTGTCTTCTCTTGGAATGCTAATGCTCTGTTTCTCACCTCTGAAGAAACCCACAATGATTTTGGGACCAGTGGTTTTGAGGCGTTTGAATTTGAAGTCTTCTTTAAGCTGGTCCTTTCCGTTCAGAAGCATCATGGGCCCACTTCCTTTGCTCATTATTTTGGAATGGTTATACTCTACTCCTCACTCGTGATGAATGTCTTAGTTTATTTGGAATTAGTGTTATTAAGGAGAATAAAATTCAAGCTTGGTCTAATTTCAAGTTAACAAAGTTTAAATTTGATTCTCTCTGCACAAAGGAACTCTGTGGCTGCAATTTTCTCTTCAATCTATGGAACGGTAATGCTTTGTCTTTCACCTTTGAAGGAACTCGCAGCGATTTTGGGACCAATGGTTTTGAGGGGGTTTGAATTTCAAGCCTGGGTTTTTCTTGCATTAGCAAAGCTTGATTTTGAGTCGTCTAGTCTTTCCAAGGCTTCTCTTATTTGGAAACAATTCTAGATTGTGAAAGTAACATCTGTGCTAACTTCAAAATTGTTTTGTAGTGGTGATAGAATTTGGGGTTATCTCATTTGGATCTCCAGGTTACTTCTTCAGGAATCAAATATTCCATCAAGGAATTTCAAACATAATTTACCAGGCCTCTCTCACTCTCAGTTGACCTCTTTATTGAGCCAAAAAGCACTTGGTTAATTCTTTGGATATCTAAAACAAAACTCTCAATTATGGACCGAGTAGACATAATTATGGACCGAGTAGACATTCAGGAACTTCGCAAGGTAATTTGTCGTCATGAAGAATTGATCTAGGATGGAAGAAATGATTTGTTAGCTCTCTATTCAAAGTTGCAGAGTTTGAGCAATTTCAATTTGCTCAATTAAGCAACCTCGTGAGTTCTTTGGTAAATCAAAAGCATCAGATAGACACAGTGGAAATGGAATGTCAGAGGCTTCGAGATTTTGCACTTGTGCATCATATGAATTCATTGACTATGGCTTCCAACAATAGAGACATGGAGAATTATCTACAGGTATCACTTAAAGAAGAAGATTTAGTCCATCAACTGACTGATCCAATGGAGATTGAAGAACAATGTGCTTCAGATTCAACTGAGAAGCAAGAGGAAGTTGGAAGCGCCTTTATTTGTCAACGTTGAATGTACTTTCATATTTTTTTGTGTTTTAGGATCTTATGTTAGACAAGCCACTTGCAGGGAAACTTGGAATCTATATTTTGTTATCGACCTGAAGATTTTTTCTCCACTCGCAGAGGAGTGCCATTTTGTCAAAAATCATGAAATTGTTCTTTGTAACCCTACTACATGGTTCGGCTGTGGCCTCTTTTAATTAATACAAATTATATTCCGATATTTATTTAAAGTTTAACTTTATCTTGAACAAATAAAAAAATAAAGACCATTGCAGTGCTTCCTCAAAAATTTCATCCTTTTAAGTGTTGCGGTGCTTTCTCTGACTTTATTGCTGTGAAAAGTTCAAACTTCTACAACATCAAAGTTCCAATTTTCTCCTGTAAGCTTTCTTCATGTGGGCCTTCATCTGCACTTTTGTCGGAGAAAAGTTTAAAAATTCACTGCGGGAAAGCCTTATAACTTGTTGCATAAAACAGCTTTATAACTATCAATCATGTGGGCCTACTCATAAAATTTAGGGACAAAAACTTTTTACTTTGCGCAGATCAAAAGTTTTGAAACTTGCGACATTTCTTATTGAATTTTATTGGAAAAACAATTACAAGTTTCACTGCGAGAAAGTTTGACACATCACTGCAAACATTTAAGTGTAAAAATTACCAATGTTTTAAACAAAGAACTGTAGTAGCTTTCCCAGAAGTCGTTCGACACACTTCTAAACTTTTCACTGCAAGCAACTTTGACAAAATCTCTGTAATTTTTTTGTGGAGACTGAAGATTTTCATAGTTAGTCATATAGTCATATTGTAGTTGAACTTGCTGGATTAAAATTTTTTTGAGACTGAAGATTTTCACAGTTAGTCATATTGTAGTTGAGTTTTTTGGATTAAACTGTGTCTAATGTTTTGAAACATCCAACGTTTCAAGTGGACACTCCACCCATCATCAGGGACAAATGAAGCTAAAGAATGGTGATGTGAACATCACCATTCTTTAGCTTCATTTGCACATTACCATTCTTTAGCTTCATTTGTCCTTGATGATGGGTGGAGTGTCCACTCAAAACGTTGGATGTTTCAAAACATTATCCACATCACCATTCTTTAGCTTCATTTGGGTGAAGTGTCCACTCGAAATCCACTCTAAACGTTGAATGTTTCAAAATATTAGACACAATTTAATCTAGACATCGTCATTCTTTAACTTCATTTGTTCCTGATGATAAATGAAGTATTCACTGAAAACATTAAACATTTCAAAACATTAGACACAATTTAATCCAGAAAACTCAAATACAAAATCTCTATAATAACATAACATGAAACATTAAAACTACATATCTCAACACTTCACTTAGAATACAAAATCTTTGTAATAACATAACATGAAACATTTAAACTACATATCTCAACACTTCACTTAGAATAGTGTCGTGGGATGTGCTTTGATTATTTTCAAAGTCTAAGTCTAAAATTTCACTGCAAAGAGTTTGGAAAATTTCCACAAGTGATAATCTATCAAAACATTATTTATAAGCATTGTGGCGAAACTATTTAAGTTGTATCGACAATTTTTTTTAACTTTGTCGCAGAGATTATCCCATAAAACCGTCCAACAGACTTGTCTCCACTGTTGGAGATTTGCACTATTAAATTCACAAGTTTGCCAAAAAAAAATCATTTCAAATCTTCATCGCAAACTGTTGGGGATGACGATTCTGGTCAAATCACTGAGTTATTATCGTATCTCTCGTAGGCGGTGGAGAATTTTGCCACTATTAAAGATTAACGTGTATAATCAATGACATTGAATTCAAACATATTCAAAGAATTTTAGAGTATAATCACATACAAGTGTCATGCAAATTTTGAGCTTTGTACATAGATAGTTTAAACATAGGAGATTCTTTAAAGTGCATTGCAAGTTCACCAAAATTGGTGGAATAATATATAAGGTCCTCAAAACCATAAGAAATTTGATAATTTGTTATTGTGGCATTTTCGGAAAAGAAAAAATGGAATTTCATGGAAGCAAACATTATTTTTTCACTTTGAGCTAGTTCTTTAAGGTTTGGATTGTGAATAAAATGTAATTTATTTTTATTTTTTGGGGGGACAGAAACGGGTAAGAAATTTATTAAAAGTTGGGCTGTGCATACACAAAAATAGTTAAGTAGTACAAAATTTCAAAAAGGTCAAAGGCTTGAATCAGAGTTGCAGTCTTACATCTATATAGATGAATCTTATGTTCGCCTAAGTACATAAAAAAACTAGTGCAATCCTACCAAGTATAGATGGCAAGAAAGGAGGATAGAAAAAATGTGGCTTTACACTACATTAGTCTAATTTAGGAGAGTTTCAACCATGTCTCTACCTCGCCCAAAGTGGGTGCCTGGGTGTCCCGCACATGTTGTTGCATGTTGAACTTCACAAGAGGCGAATGACCCCGCGGATGGCACTGAATTATGCTAAACTGAGACCCCTGCAAGATAACGCTGAGCATGCTGACGAAGAGACCGAATCTGGGATGCATGATAGTTCAACGTTCTAAGAACAATGGCTAATTCCTTGACTCACTTGATTTCTTGTTCATATAGCTGGCGAACGAGATTGGCATTGGAGGCACACAGAGACTCCATATTTTACTGTTGAGTTTGCATTTGATCCTGAAGGTGAGCCAATTTACACCCTGTACAGTCACTTGGGGATCTACTGCAACGCCACATTTTTTAGAGGAGTCTGTGGCAAGCTAATGTGAGCCTGGGCAGAATTGCGCACACCAGAGACTGATACTACTCCCTGTTGCTAAAATCCTTGTACCTACCTTCATAAAATGATGCAATTGAGGTTGATGAGAATGTGTTTGGAAGAGTAGAAGTAGCCATAAATTGATATGATGCTCCCATTTGTGAATTCATTGTGGAGATAAGAAGATGTGTTGTGGCTCCCGTGTGGATGGAGACGCATGTAAGGTCGAGGGGGTTGAATACAAAGAGTCGAGCCTGTTGCGATGGGAAAATCCCACATGAGATAGTCATTTCATATAATGCTGGGGTGAATACTTGCATGGGAGGAAGATATAGCATATGGTGTGTTAACAAAGGGCCTCGTTTCACCGGTACAAGGTGGCAACTAAGCGATGGGTCTGAATCTGGAGAAGTTGGAGGGGTTGGTTTCTTTAGGGATAAGGGATATGGGTCTGAATCTGGAGAAGTTGGAGGGGTTGGTTTCTTTCGGGATAAGGGATAAGAAAGTGGAATCAGCGGCTCTTCCCACTTTTTTTTTCAAAGTTTAGTCAAGCATACTCTTCAGATTGTATTTGATAGTGTCCCAGAAATTATTGAAAAATCGAGCAGAGAAACCATCGGGGCTAGGAGCTTTATCCTAATCTAATCCCCGAAGAGCTTGAGATATTTCTTCCTCCCCAATTTATTTTGTAAGAGAATTATTGTCCTCTATCGATATACAATGAGGAATGTGCTCAAGAAAAGTTTGTTCATGATCTTCTTCTCCCTCTATAACAGGTTGGGTGTACAATTGCTCATTATGTTGTGATGCAACCTCCTTTATTTGTTCGAAGCTTTCTAATGTCTACCTAGACTCAAACTGAATTTTAGTGATAGTGTTTTTTTGCTTTCTTTGTTGGGATTTCTTGTTAAAGAAGGACGTATTTGAATCTCCATCCTGAAGCCAAAGGCTGCGTGATTTCAACCTCCAATGTTCCTCTTCTTTCCAAAGTGTTGCATGAAGGTTTTGAGAGGCCTCTTTTTCCTTTTTGAGGACTCCTTCCGTTACTTCTACATTTTCCATTTCCTGTTGGATTTCTTCTAGTTCAGATAGATGCGAGGCTCTCTCCACAGAGGGAGTAATATAGGAGGTATTTGATAAATTGTGAAGCAAGAAATGCAGAGAGAAAGAATAGAGTAGAAATAGTATTCAGTATATTGAGAATATAAGGAGAAAGTACAATGAGAAGAGTTAATGAAGAAGTGTTGTGCAAAAGGAAAATAGCTGAGCTAAATAGGCTCAAGCAAATCAAGAAAATAAAGCACAGCTGGCCAGGATAGTTGGCAGTGTATAGTTAACCTGTTGAGGTTACATTATATTTAACACTCCTTCTTAAACTCAACAGTTACAAACATCAGCACTGATTATGCCCAAGTGTTGTCTCTGAAAATCAAAAACAGATTTTCCCAGTGGCTTTGGGAAGATATCTGCGAGCTGATCTCGAGAACCACAGAATTGAAGTGCAA
>SNQJ01S0009611.1:0-11567 GCA_010110895.2 Picea sitchensis | reverse complement strand
TTCAAGTACAAGATGATTCAAAATGAAAATGTCTCCTTGGTATATATAGGAGACTAGGAGGTATAATTACAACTAATGGCCTAAAGCCGACATAAATGAAATAACATTACTAATATAATATGCCCCAATTAAGGGGTAATGAGACAATATTAGGGCTTAACAAGTTATATGGCGTTCCACATACCACCGGAAATGGCATGACATGTACTATCCATCTAGAATAGTCTTACCTTAAAATATATTAAAATGCATACCATTATACATCAAACAAACTTTGGTCCATTACCCAAACCATTGTGCTACCGGAATTCGCTACCAGACTTTCTTTAAGGGTTGACATCAATGAAAACCAACACAAATGAGGGACAATCCCTTCTTGGTTCAGTACACCCAAAAATGCCAAAATATAAGGAGGCGAGGGGATGAACTGTGGAAAATGGTAAGTATGATTGGGAATGGAATGATGATTTTTCAAGGGAACCTTCCAGTAGAAAACCTATCCCTAAGGGTGACCACTTACTAGGGATCAATTTCAACTACCAAGGTGAAACGGGGCAAAGAGCATAACTTCCAAGAAGACGTTACATAATCAAAAGAAACTTTAAATGAAAAACACTCAAATGCCTCCAATATTGAAATGATACTCACCATAATACCTGACCTATACCTCATGGAGCAAGACCCAATGTATTCTAGAAGCAAGTTGATGTGGAAGATACCATTATGATGAATATGAGATATGTGGTGGTGAGGCGGGCGTCTATCTGTGAAAGTGGACATTGTCAGCCATCTGTCTCTCAGTACTCCATGTATGCAACCTGAGGGCCTCAAGACATCATCTCCTTAGTTATCCCTAGGAATTGGGGATAACAGGGTCAATCAAGTAGTTCCTCAAGTAGTTAGGTTTTTTAATATGAAGTTAGTTTTGTAACTAACTATCATCATATATAAATAGTAGAAAGATATATTAGATAAGGGATTTTTTGATGCAACACTTCTGTAAGAATTACTTCTTCGTATTTTTAATATTGAGAAGTCATTTTTGGCCAAGCAGTTTCTGAAGAAAAGGGAATTGTTTCTTGTTGTTAATCATCGATTACTCTGGGTATATTATAATAAATGGTGTCATGACTCGTGCAAACATATTGAGATCAAATCCCACCCCCATGTCCTTCAAATTAAACTTGTTTGAATGGAAAGCATCGATCTCTGACAAACCCTAGCTCTAACATTGTTACTATTTTGCACATGTCCTGAGTCCACTATGGATGAGGCATTGATGGGGGTGGTCCCTGCCCATCCCTAACATTGAATCCTTTCTCTCACTAGTATCCTCACTAGGTAAATTAGTCAAATACATTCTTGTTTCGTTGAAAAACTCCACGAGATTCCTAAAGTTTGACTTCCTTCCACCTCCTTTCAAATGACTATGAAAGCGGTAGATCGAGGGATAATCAATACATTTACAGGACTTTGGCCTTCTTCTAGGGCCATGGAAATTTGGATCTAGAATATTTGGAAACCCTTGATCAAGGGTGAGATGACCCATTACTTTTTAAGTCGATGGTTTTATCCTTTCCTCTTCAAGGAAAAGGAATACAATGATCTTATTTTTTGAAGTTGTCCTTACTTTTATGGCACCAAAGGGATGTACCTTAATATATGGACCCTTGATTTCAACCCAGAAAATGGCATCCCATCAACAATTTTGGTTTGGGTGGATCTTTCATATCATCCTATGCATTTTTCGGATGAGACCATCGTGGGATCTATTGGAAATTCCCTTGGTAAATATATTGATCGAGCAGAACCTAAGGACTCAATGTTCACATGTGCATGGATCTTTGTTGATGTAGATCTAAAGAAAGGATTGTCTAAGGCCATCCAGATAACACTAGACAATTGGAAGTGCATACAACCAATGGATTAGGATTAGCTTCCGTTTAAATTCCAAGTGTGCCATTGTTGAAATCCTTACTCTGGAACCTAGGTATCTTGTTATCTAGTGTTTTCCTTGTTGCAAATCAAGTTAGCAGCTCACAAAACAAAAATAAAATTGTTGGAATATTCAACTCAAATAAATATATTGGAAGCAATACTAGAAAACAAAAATCTCATTCACAATACACAAAGATATTTTTCCCATCAACTAAGCTTATCATTCAAATGGATTCGGAGTTTACAAGGTCTCCCTTACCGGTAAAATGGTCTAATTAGAAAAGAGACAAAGTACATCAAAAACATGACTGGATGATCTTCTACCAAAAATTATTGTACGATCTTGTATGGCGACAATACGACTTTTACGGTGATACTTTTGTTGTTTTGCACAACCTGTACACTGAAACCCATGCTGATTGTGTGACCTGTACCAGAATACCTGCACTATCCACAATGGTCGATCCTTCTGTTGTATAATTGCTCTCTCTATTCCTTTGGCCTAGATCTCTAGATGGAAATACTTCTCCACCTATCCAATATATCTTTGAATCACAGTCCTTCGTGATCCAATACTCTAAGCAAAATTATTTCTCTACTTTGTATCAATGTATCATTTTTCTTCTCCTTCACCCTATCCTTGATTTTATAAGATTGAGTTATGACCTAACCCTAATCTCTAAAGTGATTGATAGTTGAGATTACTTCTCACCTCACTTGAGATCAATGGTTATTATTTAATTCACTAATACTAATTAAAGCATTTATTTAAATAAAACTCAACTCACTAATAAAATCACTTTACTTTAATAATTCATTTAATTAAAGTAAAGTCTCAAAGTAGAAGGATTTGGATGACTTCCAAACATCTAGACACTTAGACCTGTGTGGAAATACCTAGTTGATGCTACCAACATCAACACTCCCTCTTAGTGAGGAAGGTATTTCTTGAAGAGCCACCTGGAACTGGTTCTCCCTCTGACCCTGGCACAATGTCACACAAATCATCTTGCACACTAGCATCCCTCCAACCCTGTTGGTCAGTTGCTCCCTAAACACTAGAATTTTTAGAATCAATGACGCTACATATCAATGCCATGAATTTTGGAAACTTCATCAAAGGCCTTCTCTCCCTCAATGTGATCCTGGGAGCCTCCTTGTCCTGAGCATCCATCAATCGCATATCATACCAACTCGGTCTCCTAATAGAAATAGAAGGGGATAACTCCCTCTTTCCATCTAAAGGATGACTCCCCACACTAGAAGTCTATGAAATATGCTCATCCTTTGGCTACTCACCCTTTAGAGCCTCTCGCTCCTCATCCTCTTTCACTAGAAGAGATGCATCATCCAATATCTTCTTGGATCCTCTTACAATATTTCCTTGCAACCTATATATCCTGCTCTCTCTGACACCAATGTTGATTTATGTGTTATGGATAGATCCCTATGAATATATGAGTACTTTCCCTCTCTGAAAAGTCATGGAAAAACCCCTATTCTCCAAAAATGAAACTGAGAGAAAGTTCTTCTTCAGTTATTTCACTTAAAGCACATATTGGGCCTCTAATAAACCCCCTGACTTAAGTTGAAACATGATAGTTCCCTTCCCCTTGATTTCATACTTGGAATCATCACCAAGCTCCACATGGGTCCTTGAGTCCTTTGTTAAACTGTTGAATAGATACTATACTTTTGTCATATGATTAGAAGCACCATTGTCCAAGTTCCAAGCACTCCTTGAGTTGGTGTTGGTAGAAAGGCATAAGAACATTGAGAATTCATTCTCAAACTTGGTTGCAAACTCATCTTGTTGTGTCTCTATTGATGCTACTATTTGTGTCTTCCCTTACCTCTTCTTCTCTGGACACTGTGATGCATAGTGCCCATAATTATGGCACGCAAAGCATTTGATTTTACTCAAGTCCTTATTTTTCCTTGGTTGTGATGATCCCCCATCATTGTTACCCTTCTTGCTAAAACTCTTTTCTTTTCCCTTCCTTGTCTTACTAACAAGAGTTAAGTTTTCATTATTTCTTTCCTGCTTGTTGTTCTTAGAATCCTATCAAGTTTCTTCCTGGATGAAATCATCCCAAAGCCTCTGCTAATCTGGGAGATGTTCCCCAACACATACTCCCTTGAAAAATCGTTCCCAAGACTTGGGAAGACCATTGAACACCACATTCATGAGTTTTGTGTCCTTTGTTTTCTCCCCTATGGCTGCAAGTTGATCACGCAAATGAGTGATCCTCATGAAATAGTTGGTAACATTGTCAGATCTAGACATTTGCACCGATCTGAGTTTATTTCTTAAGGCCATCTTCCTATTCATGTTAGTTCTCTAGAATAAACCTACCAAGGCATCAAACATATATTTTGTCGTCTTCTTCTCGGATAGGTGAGGAATTAGATGATCCTTCATTGAATCCAATAGAACCCTCCCATGTTTGATCTCCTTCTTCTTGTGAGCTACCAAATTTTTCAGATATGTCGATGGAGCAACCACTTTTTCTACTAACTCCCAAAGGTCATACTCTTTTAACGTCAAATTCACTCTTAATTTGCAAGATAAGAAGTCGGATGCTCCATCCAATCTATTTTTAACTCTCAGAAGTGTTGATACCATCCCTTAGAGCTGAAAAGTTGCCCTGGAAATAACTTTCTTCTGAAACTGTCCCTATACTAACCTGTATGGCCTCTCCTCATGCTAACCTATGCTAATCACGTGACATGTATGTTGATACTCGCGTTGTTCCATGCAACCTGTATGTTAATACTCATGTTGTTATGTGACTTGTATGTTGATACTCACATCATTTCCGCATGACCTGTAATAAAATACATGTGTTATTTTTGTAACTTGTACTAGAATAGACGCGCTATCCTCGGGCGGCCCAATCTGATTGCAGTACAATTGTTTCCCTTAAATCTAGCGTTCGATTTATGTCTGCAAATTATGGATATGAGATCTGGCTTCCTCTCATAGTGATTTCTATGATACCATGTTGAAATCCTTACTCTGAAACCTAGGTATCTTGTTATCTAGCAATTTCCTTGTTGTAAATCAAGTTAGCAACTCACAAAACAAAAATACATTGCTGGAATATTCAACTCAAATAAAGATAGTGGAAGCAATACTAGAAACCAAAAATATCTTGCACAATACACAAAGATATTATGGCCATCAATTAAGCTTATCATTCAAATAACTTCAAATCTTACAAGGGCTCCCCTAATGGGAAAATGGACCAATTAGAAAAGAGACAAAGTACATCAAAAACTTGACTAATTGATCTGCTGCCAAAAATTGTTGTACAATCATGTATGGTGAGAACGTGGCTTTTACGCACCCACATTGTTTTGTGTTATTTGCACAACCTATATGTTGAAAACTGCATTGATTGTGCAACTTTTACCATAATACCTGCACTGTCTATGGAGGTCGATCCTTATTTTGTACGGATGTTCTATCTCTTCCTTTGGCCTGGATCTCTAAATGGAAGTCCTTCTCCACCTATCCAATATATCTTTGAATCACAGTCCTTCATGATCCAATACTCTGAGCAAAATTCTTTCTCTACTTTGTATCAATGTATCGTGTGTCTTATCCTTCACCCTAACCTTGCTTTTATAATATTGAGTTATGAACTAACCTTAATCTCCAAAGTGATTGATGGTTGAGATTACTTCTCACCTCACTTGAGATCAATGGTTATTATTTAATTCACTAATGCTAATTAAAGCATTTATTTAAATAAAACTCAACTCACTAATAAAAGAACTTTGCTTTAATAATTCATTTAATCAAAGTAAAGTCTCAAGGTAGAAGTATTTGGACAACTTCCATGCATCTAGACACTTAGACATGTGTGGAAATACATTTCCAATGCTACCTACATCAATAGCCATGAATATATACACTTTGCCAAAAATATATACCAAGAACATCCCTAAAAAGAACAATAACCCTAGGAAAAGGATGATCAATGGAAACAGGTCAAGAAAAAAAATAACAACAATCGTCAGGTTGCCTCTTCTTCAAAATGAAAGCAAGGACCCCCAGCAGTAGCACCTTCAAATCCATTTGAATCTAGGAAATATTCTAGTTGGCCATGAAAAATTGGCCCTTCAGCAAATCCACCCTGAAGTAGCAATGTTATACCACCCATAGGAGCTCAGGGTAAAGATCTCAATCCTTCTAAAACCAAGTATGAAATTCGTTCTCAAGGGAAAAACATCTCCACCACTAAAATGGTATATTATCCTCCTTACCATGCTAGAATCTCCTTTTAAATGTTGGTATTAGAAGAAAACCTTGATTCAAACCCACTGCAAATAGATGAAAGTATTATATCTGAACATGAGGAATAATTGGCACATTCTCCATCTCAGGTGTTATATTCTTTTGGAACTACTCCTCATCTTCAGGACCCTCCCATATCAAAATAATTGAGATTAGATGAGGGCAATGACGAATAAGTAGTTGAAGAAAAATCCTAAAAAAGAAAGGAATAAAACCCCATAAGGAAAGGTGAGAGAAACAAACTGATTAAGATAAAGACCTAGGTAAACAAAGCACTCTAGAGAAATTTGGAATGGGTACTACAAGCATAAGGAATCAAAGGGGATCTCACCCTCCAATAGGGGGATCAAACAAACCCATTAGTAAATAAATGAATGTTTTTTCTTGCAACTGTATGGGACTAGGTCATAGGAATAAGGTGGAATCAATGAAGGATCTGTTTAAAATTGAAAAACCAATGGTCTTCCTACTCCATGAAACAAAACTAGGGGTTGAGGAGGCCATGGATATCTGTAAGAAAAAATGGCATTGTAGTGAAGGTATGGAAGTTAGTGTGAGAGGATCCTCAAGATGCATTTTTACACTCGGGAATAGCTCTCTTCTTCATCTAAGCTTTAGTCACCACTCTCAGTATTGGATCTTGATGAACCTTGCTAATCCGCATACATGTGAGGTTTTTAACATTGTAAATGCCTATATGCCTTCGACTTATGGGGAAAAATTATAATGTCAAGAAACATTATACACCCTAAAGGAATCAAAATATTGGCAAATAATCCTTGTAGCAAGAAATTTCAATACCACTATCGGCCAAAATGAAAAGAGCAAAGGTAGCATAGTTAGAGACCCCTTTCAGGAAAAGATGAACGACCATATTTCTCTATGGGACCTTCTAGATATAAGTCCAAGAAAACAAAGATACACCTAGACAAATAAAATATTTGTTCCAGGACATATAGAATCCCAACTTGATCGATTCTTGGTTTAGATCTCATTTCTTAACACTTTAGTTTCAGTCTCCTCCTGAATCATTTCATGGTGTTCTTCTCATCAAAGGCCTATTTCTCTTATGATAAAGGATCTCTAGATTATGTTCCCATTCCATTTATATATAACCCTATTTGGATGAAATAAAAAACAACAATTGATCCAGGTGGATATCGGTGGCCGCCCACCTATTCCAACTAGCTCAAAACGGTCTTCTAGCAATTTACTATTTTTAGCATTTTTTCAGTTCCTAAACTTTTGGGGCTATTTTGAGGTCCTAAATGAATTTTTTTGGGGATATAGCACCTCAATAATACCCAAAGGCTCTGATTGATCCCCCAAAATGAATCGCCTCGACGATACTTTTCCAACGAGTTATTGTGTGCCCCAAACGAAGATCGTATGCCAAAGTTACGGCCCCGAGAAGTTGATACACCAAACTACCCAAAACGGGGTCCACAAAATTGTTGGCTTTTCATCTTCTGAGGTTAGGGTTTTGGATTTTCCTTATGATAAAAAGGCCTTTGGAGCCTCATTTTAAATTCATCTTCTTGTGAATGTGAGTAGTCATCAGATCTCTTCTCAGAGATAAGCTTCCACCATTCTAGCTAGTCTTTCACTCTGTATTTTTACAGTCTTGTACATTTCGGTCATTAATAGAAATTGTGCATTATTGTATCTTTGTGTTTATGGTTGTATCTCTGATAAATATCTGTTATATTATTGGATATTTGATATACCTCTGTACATTTCTTTATTATATCTCCACTCTCATTTCGTGTCGAAAATAATCTGGATTAGTGGTACCAGAGCAGGTTGCTCTTGATCATTTTTCAGTGCATGTGCCTGACGAGGTCCAAGCATAGCAAGTTGGGTCTCGAGCTTGTCTCTCTTGAGGACAATCACTCTCGCATGGACGAAATGATGGAGAATTTTTTACACATCCTTCAACGCCTGCCAATAACAATCGGTGTGTCTTCATCAAGCGCCCACTTTTGAAGCACCTCGTCTTTCAAGGTACAAGTCAATTTTGATATTCCCATATTTGAAGGACATATAGATGCAGATGCCCTAGAAAAATGGTTAAATCTGCTAGAAGTTTATTTCTTTGTTCACAATTTCTCCGACAAGAAAAATATCAACTTCACACTCCTTAAGGTTCTCCCCCATGTCAAACATTGGTGGGAAACTTACTGGGAGCAAAGTTCCACAGAGGAGTCTAGAATATATGGGGTCGAGCCCACTTGGGACTTTTTTGTGGATGTGTTCAAGGAACAATATTACCCTATTGGTAACTATGATGGCCAGTACATGAGATGGACTATGTTGCATCAAGAGAGGGTCCAAGTAGTGTCGGAGTTCACCAATACCTTCCATACCTTGCGCACCAAGCTAGGTATCAAATATTATGCGTGACCTTTGGTTCTGAAATATCATGGGGCTCTACACAAGTACATCCAAACTGAAATGGATTTTTTGGACATCTCATCGCTGGGAGTTGCCTATCGATATGTTGTCAAAATCGAGTAGCAATTTAGGCACCAGAACAAATAGGATTTTGGGTCTGCAAATCCACAACAACCAAAGTATGATAAATACGACCCTAACAAACAACCTCTTGAAAACAAAATTAAGCCACAGGAAAATAAGGGTCACGGAAAGACGACGGACACTAGAAAGTGGTGTTATTTCCACAAAATCCCCTAGCATAACACCAATGAATGTCACTGAAAATAGTCATGGTATTCAAAATCAAAGAAAAATATCTAAACCCAAATTCATAATCTGATTCATAAAACACTGGCAGAAGACAGATCATCGACGTAGACCCCACTGCTATTGTCATGACCAAAACAATTCAACCAGAAGATCCAGCAGATCCTGAAGAGGGGGAGTGCCTCTTTCATTCACAGATGTGGGTGAAGGGGACCTCGTTGCATTTCATTGTTGATAGCGGAAGCCAGAAGAACCTGATATCAGCAGATATCGTCAAACAATTGGGATTGTCAACAACACCACACCTACAGCCATACAACATCGAGTGGCTTCACCAGGGACGAGATCTTTGTGTCATCTAGTAGTGTCAATTTTCATACGACATCCATCCCTTCAAGGATGAGGTAATATGTGATGTTTCCCCATTGGATTCTTCCAATGTTCTCTTGGGCCAGCCATATATGTGGAAGTGCCATGTTATCTATGAGTCCCGACCCCATAGTGTCATTGTTACTATGGGGGGTCATATCTATAGGATAACAGAGGTAGTTCCAACTACTATCCCACCTAAATAGTGCCACAAGGTAGTATCCCATACTACAAAATTCAGCTTCTTCATAATTTGTTCAAAAGGTGAACAGAAGGACACCGCAACCACTGTAGCCTTGACCCAAGACCTTTCTATCCAACAGAAGAAGATTACAGAAGAGAAAGAAGATATTGTTTATTCACCTCCGAGGGTGCCTACACACTGCCCAGTCAAGCCAAGATACAATAGATATCACATCTCTTCTCAGAGATAAGGTGCCACCATTCTAGTGAGTCTTTCACTCTGTATTTTTTATGGTCTTATACATTTTGCTCATTAATAAAAATTGTGTATTACCATATCTTTGTGTTTATGGTTATATCTCTGATAAATATTTGTTGTATTATTTGGTATCTGATATATCTCTATACATTTCTTTATTATATATATGCTCTCATTTTGTGTCGAAAATAATCCAGATCAACAATGAATGTTGTTGTTAGAACTTGGAGCAATTGGATTGTGGGGTCTTTAGTCTACATCTGGGAACAAAAACTTAGAGCCACAAATCAAGAATTCAACGAATAGACAGAGACTTCCTTCTCCTCTATAGATAAAGAGGTCCACAAGAGTAAAGCAACTTTGGATTTGATTCAAACTCATTTGGAAGATGAGTCGATAACTTAAAATATCTTGATGGAAGAAAAATATGCCTTCTAGTCCTACCAAAAAACCTTCAATTAGAGGTGGCCAGATAGCATTTAAAATATTGGAGCCTCTGGTTGGTGGCATGGGAACATAAATAAAATAAAATAAATATAAACAAGCATGTGCCAGACTTTGGAAAAATAATGTCAAAGAAATCAGGTCAGCTAATGGTACAACACTCCAATCCTTTGAGGAAATCGAGGGGGTGACATTCAACCACTTTGATAAATTGTGTTCATAAAAGGGAGGATTTGAGCCAGGTGAGGTAGAAAAAATGTTGGAAAACATTCCCATTTTAATTCCGTGGAAGGCTAATTCAAAATTTATTCAAGAAATCAATGAGGAGGAGATTTTGAAGACAATTTGGGAACTTGATCCAGACAAAGCACCTAGCCCTGATAGATTTTCAATAGATTTATTTTGAGCATGTTGGTATACTATTAAATTTGATTTAATAAGGATCATCTTATTTGTTCACAAAACCTTCAAAATTGAAGGTGCTACAAATTCTACCTTTTTAGCCCTCATTTCAAAAGAATTCAATCCTTCCTCTTTTTCAAGATTCAGGACTATTTCACTTTGTAACATTTCCTCTAAGATAATGGCCAAAATAATAGAAAACAAGATGAAAACACTACTTCCTAGAATTATCTCAAAGAAACAATGTTGCTTTATTTAAAAGACATAGATTATAGATAATATTGTCATAGTTCAGGAGGCAATCCACTCTAGCAGAACCAAAGGGGATAAAGGAATGGCCATCATGATAGATACAATGAATGCCTTTGATCATGTTAGGCATTATTTCCTCTTTGATGTGCTTTTAGTTTGACTTTTGTCCCAATTTCATCCATTGGATATTAGCATGTGTAGGCAATCCTCGGATTTTCCCACTAGTTAATGGGAGAACCTCCTCTTTCTTCAAGCTAGCAGAGGTCTCAGACAAGGCTTCCCTCTCTCTCCCTTGTTTCATATCATTATGGTACAATCCCTCAGTAGAAAATTGGAATATGAATACATTATTGGGAATGTTCTTGGCATCAAGGTGGTAAGAGGGGTAAAAGGCATCAATCACTCCCAATTTGTGGATGACACCATCCTACTCGAAGGTGCCTCCACCATTATGGAAAACATATTTAAGAAGGTATTGGATCTTTTTATTAATGTATCTAGGGGACTAATCAATCATAATAAATGTCAAAATTATGCATGGAATGCCAACAAAACCCTTCTTAATGTTATCTACATAATATTTCCTTTCCACATTTGGAAGATTGGAAATATTTTAAATATCTTGGCATGCATGTTATTTTGTGTTCTGCCTAATCTCTTTTGTGGTAGTAGATTATTTGTAAATGAAAGGAAAAGATAGTCTAGTGGGGGGGG
>SNQJ01S0009610.1:96186-110682 GCA_010110895.2 Picea sitchensis | reverse complement strand
GAACTACATGTGCCAGTTCTGGAAAAGTTCAGAAAATGGCTCAAAAAGACTAAAAACTCATAAAAACCAATTGATGAATTTGTAATATCTTCAATAAGAAGTATAGAAGGGGAAATATATAATAATGAAGTATAAAAATGAAGCATCAAACAATAAATATATAATCATAATAAAATGATTTAAGAGGAAAAAGAGGAAAAACTAGTCAAAGTCCTTCCCAAGTGAAGTCGTCATTTTCTGTTCCGAGAAATATTACCCTGGGGACATGCTAAGCTCCCCTTTGGACCAAGAATCATATATTTGGTCCAAAGACAGAAGTGAACAAGTGGTTACTACTTTCCTTATATATCTAACTGAATCAATCAAGCAAGAGAGATAAGAAAAATGTAGTGCACCTTGTTGCAATGTTTGTCCTCGCTGCTCCAATCCCGATGCTTGGTCTCCAAGCTCGTCAACGCAACTAAAATCTTGCAAAGACTAGAAAAGGAATTATTCCTCCTACTCTAGATGATTATATAAATCAAATATATCTATGAATATTGAAACAACAATAGAAAATCAAATGTGAACACATGAACTTGAAGGGAATGGGCCAAGTTGATATTAATTGGAAATCCAAAAAAGACACTTACAAAGCATGATTGACAATGCAACACTTCTCCAAGATCTCCTCGTCCAGCCCTTTCATGAATATTGACATTAAATGTTGATGCTTCCTCCAGAATCAAAGGTTTGATACCTATAATATTTCCCAAATAATCAAAGGTTTGATACCTCTATTCTCTTTCCTTTTAGTTCACCATGGAAATCCCTCATTATATAGGATTTGGAGGCTTAACCACCATGGATAAGATCACTCACTAGATCTACAAAATTGGGATCTCCAATATTTTTAGGGAGAAAATATCTCTCAAGGATTTTAGGGAGAAAATATCTCTCAAGATCCACCAAATTAGGATTTTGGTTTGAGAAAATATATCAACCATCCATGAGATTCTCAACTTCTCCTTGATATTAGGAAACTAAATGTGAGGTGAATTCTCAGACTAAATTAATTTCCTTTTTATGAATAATAATGAATAATTCATGTGCACATAGTATTTTGACTTTCATATAATATATTTCTCCTTCACACTAACTAGGGATTGTGAAAAATGTATTTCATGGTGCCAAGGGGTTGCGACACTCGAAAAAGTGAATGTGACACTGGGTAAGGTACATACCACACTTGTGACAGTGCATGTGACACTTAACAAGGTGCATATGTCACCCCGTGACACTTAAGTGTGACATTTTGGTGTGTAAACAAAGGTTGTAAGGCCATTCATATGTTTATGGTTTCTACAACCATTCTTCACAGAGATGGCATGAATAGGGCTCTTTTCATTTGATTCTCTACTTCTACAAGAGATGCATAACTCATGTTTTACTTGCAACTTCCCAATAACTTTGAAATCTTGTCTCTTGTCTTCAACAAGTATGGTGATTATATGTGTTTTTTATTATTTTCTCTCACATGTATGAACACTCTAGAGTAGTTTGATCTCTCCAAAATCTCTTAATGTAATGTTATGATATGATATTATCAATTTATTGATCTATCAATCAATCAATAGAATCAAATTGTTGTATACGAGCAAGCAATCATTTTGCAAGTAATATGAATTGACTCTTTCTCACTAATATAATGTTCATGTACATATAACAAGGATGCATGGAATCATATAATTGCCGCTATGCAAGAATTCATAATGGTTAAATGGAAAAGGTTGAATGACAGACATATGCTACTCTATGGAGGTCTAGTTCATTTTAATCTCGATGGATCGAATTTCTACGGATCAATGAAATATTCATATATCCGATGGGTCGAGCTCACATTCCAAGACACTTGCATGTAAATAATAATAGTGTGTTATACGTGTATATTTTTTTTTTTATATATACAATTGTGACAATTTATGTCTTTGACAAGGATTTTTTTGAATGGGAAGGTACAATCTAAGTCCTTCGAGATCTCCTCTCCATGAATACTTCATCAATAGGAAATCGTCCCACTACCCCTAACTGCTTCTTGCGTGTAATCTCCAGCTGCTCATAGATATTAATAAAATAAAAATAGATGAATTTAATAAACAAAATAAAATTCATTAGTCAGAAGAAGAAGAAGAACCTGGGGATCAATGGAACAATGAAACAATTAAAATATCACAAAGACTCTTATTACAACAATCTGTATACATACTAAAAATATCAACTTTCACAGCTTGTTGTCATGTTCATGGCCTTATCATCCTTTGAACCATAAATAAAAGGAACTATGGGAAATCATGTTATTTAGGTCAGGCACAACAGAGGCACCATGAAAAATCATGTTGCTCAGGTCAGGGATATCAAAGGCACCATGGAAGATGCATATTTTGTTAGGTCTAAGTTAGTTAAATAAAAATAATAAAATAAGAAGAACACCATATATGTGAATTTTTGGTGAAGGATATATGTTAGTTGTTGATAGCCACCACATTGAGATAATCGCTATAACCGTATGAATTCTTGGATAAAAAATCATTGAACTTGAAGATAAATATTACAGTCATCTCGAAGGGTAGTGAACTTATAGTAAAACCATGGATCGAAGGAGAGAACAATTCACTAACCATATTAGAAGGATCTTTGGTTTCAAATTATTAACATAAGTCAAAGAGAGAATTATGGCTTCGAGTTTGATTTATTTTATTTTGAAGAGAAAAAGGCGATCAAAAATATCAAAGATCCTCTTGCCATTTCCTATTTACACTTAAATTTCAATCAGAAAGTGAAAGTTTGCCTACCTTGAATTGTTAGGTATTCTTATTACTTGCTTTAAACTTTCTCTTTTCTTTCTAGTGTTAGGGTAATGAAATTCTCCTTTATTAGTCCATGTTGAAGGCAAGGACTATAACAATAGTTCAAAATTGACATTGCATTAGTTTCATTTTGAATCGCAATTTTTTTTTGTTTTACCCAAAGTATTATGTAATTGTAACATACCCATCCACCCACAGGTCGGGCATGCTAACCACAAGTCCCTCCCCTAGACTAATTCGACCCTCGTTGTAACTTTACATAAAAGGGAAATGCATGAAAGACTTGCATGCATTGATCAAGATTCATGCTAAACATAAAATAAATGAAGCGTACAACATGCACAACAATACACAACAAGCATGCATACTCTAAACATATCGAATTCAACGATTAATAAATACACATTGGAAATAATTCATACACCAGTAAATAATACCATAATAGAGAGAAATTATTTTTTATAGAAGGGAACCACTGACCGGTTGTAGACCAAGGACGTTCCACCAAACCGTAGACATTGTTGTTCCAAGTCTCAACAACAATGTCACCCCCGAGACAGGGATATGAATCCACAAGGAAAATTCCAGAGTGTTACTCATATTCCCAAACTAGTCAACATTCAAGATCTCACAGGATTCCCAACACCCACAACAATTCAAGTACCCAACTCTCTTCTACGCAGGCTTCACAACCCAAGAGAATGGACCTCCACCCTTCTCTACCACACAGTCCCTTAGGAAGTCCTTGTCCTTCCAGGGATCCAGTGCAGATGGTCCAAAATATCCATGCTGGGACTCTTGAGAGTCACAGTTGTGAGCAAGGTTGGACACACATCTCAGACATGAAAGCCTCGATTCATGGCTATATTACACAAAAAAGCTCTATAACCAACAAACCATGGTTGTTCTTCAATAGTCCACTTCTCTTCCTAATCCAAATGTGAATGAGGAGACGAGCGGGTGCAGGAAAGAATGGAGTGAAGTCTCTACTCGAGGTGTGGAACAATGAACAAATCGGGTGAATGAATGCATGAACAGATGGAGCGACCCACAAAAAAATGAGAGTGATAATGGGAGTGAGAACAAATGTGAGAACCCCCCAACAAACTAGGGACAAGTTTTTGTAATTTGTGGGGATCAAGAACCTTTTGGCCTTCCCCCAAGAAGTTCATGTAATTTTTATTCTCCATTAAGCAAAAATGTAGAATGAAATATAAAATAAAATTCTTATCCCCTCAATCCCCCTCTCTTGTGGAATCATAGCCCCTATAACTCTTGTCCTTGTCCGTCTATCATCCAGCGAGATATTTATTATTAATAATGATCAAAACATTACATTTATTGGGCACATTGGCCTTTTAATAATTTTTTTGGCACTCTGGCCTCTCAGCGGTGTAACAATACATTATTTAATATGGGGGCTCAAAACCCAGGTTTTTACATCCCCTCCCCCTTATTTTTGCACTATCCTCAGTGCATATACAAACATGAATCAAAATTCCAAAATTTGTTCAAAACATTGTAGGTACTCTGCCTGCATGGAATCTTCATGATCCCAGTTAGCATCTTCACGACCGTAGAAATTCCACTAAACTTTTACCATCTCTATAACTCGATTATAGAGCACTTTGAAATTTTTGTCCAATATTCGCACTGGTTGGACCTGAAAGTCTCCCTCTGTCTCTACCTGAATTAGATGCCAATCAATAACATGGTTAGAATCATGTACATATTTATTTATCAAAGAGATATGAAATTCATTATGCACATTCATGGAAACATGCAATGCAAGCATGTATGCAATTGGCCCTCTTCTTCCCAATATCTCAAATGGACCACAAAATCTTGCTGCCAGCTTTGTACAGCTACCCAAATTCAAAGAGATCTTCTTGGGATTCACTTTCAAAAGCACATGTTCCCCCACTTTAAATTCTCTTGTTGTCCTATTCTTATCTGCATAAAATTTTTGTCTATCTTGAGCCTCCTTTGAATTATGCTTAATCTTAACCATCTGGTCTTCCATATCCTTGAGCAACTCTAGCCCAAGTACCACTCTATCTGATGCAGCCCCCCCTACTTCCCCATAGGGATGCACAACCTCCTGGTCTTGGAACTCCGATTCTTGAGTTGAAAGACTCTCTAGAACCTTAAAGGTCCCCCTCTGTATCTAAACACATGCCTCCTCGGCTTCCTGGTGCAAGTTTGACAGCAACCCGTGACCTTCCCTTTCGCTCTGTTGTGAAAACTTAGAGTGTCAACGTTAACTCCTTTTCAGATAAGCCCTCTCTTGAATGTGACCCTGGGCGATGACCACACTATTGCGGGCGCACCCACAAGGAGTTTGGAATTAAACTACTTTTGGGCCCGTAATGCTCCTCCAGCCTCCACGTGTCCTCTTGATGAAACCATGGTTTGAATTGCGTTCCACCCTCGATATCTTAAACTCCTCATAAATTTTGTCCCCACAATGACACGATATCGTCAATCTCACGATCTTGATGATAACATCCAAATCAACGATTCAAATCTACGTCCTTCTTATCTACGGACCAGATCAACTTCCTCTGAATAAACGGTCAAGGTATCTTCGTCATTTTGGACTCTGGGACTTTGAAATCTCACACCCAAATCTCTTTTGTACTCTAACCTTCCAGAGTTGATGATCTACGGACACCTGTCTCGTAAATTAACGGTCCTCCCTTCACTTCAGTTGATTGACCCTCATCTCAGATCAACGGTCCAACAACCCCCTTCTCGATCGATGCTCGAGATTTCCTCCGGGTCTCTGGACTTCTAAGATCTCAAATCTCAAATCTCTTTTTCCCAATGAATTTTACCAGGAGTTTAAGATCCACTGATGCGTGTCCCTCCTGATCCAACGATCTAGGATTACTTCAGGGATTTACCTGGAGTTAACATATTTGTGCCATGTCTCCTCCAAATCCAATGGTTGTGAATCACTTCAGGACTTTACCCAGAGTTCACGAATTTGCACCACATCTCCCTTAGATATCACAGTCCAGATCTTACTTCGGGTCTTCGCGCTTCGACGATCTCAATTCTCAAACTGAAAACTCACTTCATCTTTTCCCCAGATTTTGATATCTATTGAAAAGTATCCCCTCACAGATCAATGACTCATGGCTCCTTGGCTCTTCGGGCTTCGGGTGTTTCAACTTTCAACTTTCGCCTTCCTTTAAATATTTCGACCCACTGACACGTACCCTCTTGGATTCAATAGTCCAGATATGCTTCGGCTCTTCGGATCTCTACGCTCCAGGAATCTCAGATTTCAAACTTGCCTCCTCTCAGATGCATGATATCTGATGGATCAGATCCAATCTGGTGATCCGACATTTGAATTTTACCCTGAATAATCTAACGACTCCGATTTGTTCCTACGATCGGATGATTGAGATTCTACTTCGGGTTTACGGCTCTTCGGGCTCTCGAAATCTCAAAGCTCAACCCCAATAGGTTCTCTCTCCTATGTGCTACGAAGTGCTAAGGTTCTTGCACCTTCCTCTGGTCTGACGACTGTCGATCCTCTTCACTGTGATCCAACGATCACGGTCACTCCTCCTCCTAAGCTTCTGATATCTCCCCACTTGGAATATTTATCAACCTTTAAAGGTTTCAAACCTTTGTTCTTTCTACGAGTCTGGCTTTGGGATCTCGTCAACACTCGGGAAAAGTGTTATCTCTTTTGAGATTTTGTCCTTGAAAGGATTTCTATCTCCCATGCACACCTTGCGTTCTCAGGATTCCATTAACTCAAATCGAAGGATTTCTTGGAAAGAAATTATTCTCGCCCACCTGGCATTCCTCTGTGTTGGTTCTTCAAATTTTGGTCGCTCCTTGACATTGTGCACACCTTACACCTTGTTTAAGTTTCTCTTGTCCCCTCTGAACTTCTTTGAGCCACTATGGGACTCAGTCAACACACTCCTTGCATTCGATATGCACTCCTTTCATACGTGTGTCAGAAGAGAAACAATTGAAACTCATCTAGTTTCATCACGAACTCGTATAGTCAATCTCACGAACAATCATACATGAATGAAAATGAAAATAACCAAACACATAGAATATCATATTCATTCAATCATACATCAAATGAACACGGTCTAAGGATATGGGACAATTTGTTTGTTCTATTCATTCATGAAAACAAATTACATAGTGTTTCTTCTACTCTACTCTGCTCTACTGATCTCTCTGATCTCTATCTCATTCTCTCTACTATGTCTATCTGTTGCAATACAACAATGAAAAAGCTATCTAACGATTTCTCCACGAGCTCTTTATCCTATCTGAAATCTATCCTATCGAACTCAAAGATGTTACCTACTTTTTCCTATTACAATAACTACTAGTTATTTCTAGATAGAGTCAACACTCCATCTCTGCAATCTTTTACAGTCCTTCATGACTTCACAAACAAGTTACAATTTAAAATTTATGTTTACAAAATATCCCAACAACCAATTTAAATTCTAAAATTAATGTTTGATTTGAAATTTTGGCATTGTTGAGATGTCATTCGTTTGCCTCCACGCGTGCATTGTTGACTTTGAAGGCGATGCTCCTACATCACTATCTATTGGGTTGTCATGTCTTACTAGAGTACTGCATTTCCTACCATACAAGGCTTCAAATACTCGGTTGACTCTCTTTGTCTACCCATCTGACTACGGATGGTATGTTGTGCTAAAGTTCGGATTTGTTCCAAATCCTTTAAATAATCCCTTCCAGAAATTTGAATTAAACTTTGTGTCTCTATCTGAGACAATTGTCCTAGGTATCCCATGCAACCTAACAAATTTGTTCATGTAAATTTCTGCAATATTAGTTGTATGAGTTTTTTTTACAGGAACAAAATGAGAAGCCTTGGTAAATTTGTCAACCACTATCATGATTGAATCATGTTGTCTTGTTGTCCTCGGAAATTTAGTTATAAATTCAATGGTTATCACTTCCAATTTCTTCTTTGGAACTGGTAATGGTTGTAGCAAACCCGTTGGGTGTCTATGCTCAACCTTCACCTTTTGACATTCCATACATCTGGTGATGTAATCAACAACATACTTTTTCATCCCCGGCCAAAAAAATTGGCTTTTTAATGCTGTAATTGTTTTCTGGTAACCGGGATGTCCATCACATGGAACATTATGCATTTCCTTTAATACCAAATTCCTAAATTCTTCAGAACTAGGAACATAAATTCTATTTTTATGCATAAGTAATCCATGTTCCTTTATCTCATATTATTTCATTTTCCATTGTACATCTCCTTGATGTAAGCTTTCCCTTACCTATAGGTAATGCTGATCTATAACAACAACATCTGAAATTTTTCTCTTCAAGTCTGACTGATGCATACTAACAGTTGTAGCATGCATGAGATGTACTCTTCTACTAAGTGCATCTAAAACATTGTTTTCTTTTCCTTTGAGATGCTTGATATCAAAGTCATATTCACTTAAAAATTACAACCATATTGTTTTCCTAGTATTCAACGTTAGTTTTTCAAAAATATACTTCAAACTACTATGGTCTATTCTTAATTAAAATATCTTTCCCATAAGATAATGCCTCCACATCTTCAACGAGTGAACAATGGCAACAAGCCCCAAGTCATGTGTGGCATAGTTCCTCTCATGCTCTTTAAGATTTTTGGACTCATAACCAATGGCATGTCCATTTTGAGTGAGGACTCCACCAAGTCCTTCCTTGCATGCATATGTACATACCACAAAACTTTCATTTGGGTCAACAATCTTTAACACATGTGCACTAGTGAGTAACTCCTTCAACAAATTAAAATTCTCTTCACATTCAAATGTCAATTCAAATTTAATTCCCTTCTTTTGTAAAAAAGTGATGGATGATCAATCTTAGAGAACCCTGCTATAAACCTTTTGTAGTAACCAGCTAACCCCATAAAATATCTGACTTTTGAAACATTCTTGGGCATAGGCCATCCTCTAATGGCTTCAATATTCTATGGATCGATTTCTATACCCTGTTCTGAAATAATGTGCCCCAAGTAATGGATTTGTTCTTGATAAAAAGAAAACTTACTCGGCTTAGCATATAATTGATGTTCCCTCGGCACTTGCAATACCAATCTTAGGCGATGTTCATGCTCCTCTTCAGAATTAGAATAGACAAATATGTCATCCAGGAATACTATGACAAACTTATCCAAATAATCTTTGAATATGCCATTCATTAAGCACATAAAGACAGCTGGTGCATTGGACAATCCAAATGGCACCACTACAAATTCATAATTCCCATACCTAGTTCTAAAAGTTGTCTTCTGGATACGTTCTTCTTTGATTCTTACCTGATGGTATCTCGATCTCAAGTATATCTTTGAAAATATCTTTGCTCCTCTTAGTTGATCAAAGAGGTCATCAATTCTGGGTAGATGATACTTTTTCGTTATAGTGGACTTATTCATTTGTCGAAAGTCAATACACAGCCTCAAGGTCCCATCTTAGTTTTTGACAAAGAGTATTGTTGCTCCCCAAGGTGAAACACTAGGGAGTATGTACCCTTTCTTCAACAATTCTGCCAACTACATTTATAATTCTTTTAACTATGGTGTGCTCATTCTGTAAGGTGTTTTTGACACTGGGGAAACTCCTGGCACTAAATCAATAGAGAAATCTATTTCCCTTTTTGGTGGAAACACTAGTATTTCTTGGAATACATCCTCGAATTCTTGTAATACGGTAAAATATTCAAGGCTTGGCCCCTTTTTCTTTTCTGGCTCCTCCACATGGGTTGCATACAACTGGCACCCTTTTCTGAAACATCTCTTCAGACGTAAGGCTGAAATATTCGTTATATAGATGGGTCTTGGTACACATTTCACTATGCTTTGTTTTCTATCTCCATCAAGACATGTAAATGTATTCGTATGACAATATAGGAAATCATGATGCTTGTCCAACCAATCCATTCCAATTAGAATGTCATAAGATCCCAATGGTATGATATTCATATCAACACTAGTGTTTGTACCATTAATGTCTATGGAGCAACCTTTGACTATATCATGGATTCTCCTTTTGGTTCCAATGGCTAGTTGAACCAAACTTGATTTCCCAAGCTTACTTTTCTCCAAATGAAATCTATCCACTATCTTAGGATCAATGTAACAATGACTTGCTCCCGAATCAATTAAAATAGCAACAAGTTGATTAATGATCTTACCTTCCACCTGGATCATATTGGACTAGTACTTTTCTTGTTGGTCATGTAAGGATGCATAAATTCTTCCCATGTCCTCTATTGTTGTAGCCTCTTGGATGTTGTGCACTATCTTCACTATGTCCTTTCTGTGAGGTAAATCCTTGTACAGGTGATCTTCTTTGCATCCCCAACATTGGAATGGTGGTCTTCCCCTTTTTCCCAAGGATTCTTCTTTCTTGGATTCATCCTTAGCATACCAGTCTTGATGATTTTTATTAGGCTCATTCCTATTGAAAATAGATTTGAATCCCTTCTTCCTCTGATCAGACTTCTCCTTCTTCTTATCCTTCCAAGATTTCTGCATGGATTCTCTGCACTGGCCTTGCTCATACAGGTACTTAGCCTACCTTATGGTCTCATTCAAGGTCTTGGGCTCATCATACCAAATATTTTATTTATAAAATGATGACAATCCACTCAAAAACCTCTGTATTTTCACGTTTTCATCATTTATAAACCCCACATACTTTAACAACCCCAATAGATTCTTCTCATATTTTTCCATGGACATGCTTCCTATCCTGAGTTCAAAGAACTCCTTCATTTTCTTGTCATAGAAATGCTCTAAGAGGTACTCCTTATGAAAATACTTCTTGAACTTATTCCAAGTGATCCTATTCTCATTAATATGTTCAACTTACTTTAGTTGGTCCCACCACATAGCATCTTTCCCATGTAAATGGTAGGTGGAAATTATGGCTTCTAGGTTTGAGGAATAGTTATGCAATTGGAAATATCTCTCGAGTTCAAGAAACTAGGCTTCAACATCATCTTCCCTTTCCCTTTCACCATAAAATGATGGTGGCTTAAGCTTCCTCATCTCTCCTTGCAAACTGTCCACTTCATGCCTTCTTCTTTGGTGCCTAACAGGAGACACCTCTGGACTACTTATGGAATATTCAGATGCATAAAACTTTCTTGTTGAGTAAGGAGGTGAGTGGTGTCTATGATCTCTGCTAGCACTTCTGGAATAACCAGATCTTCCATGATCATCTCTTCTTTCATGATACCTACCTCCTTCCTCTTGTCTTGAATCATTCTTTGTTTTTCCTTGCAACTAATTTAAGCTCTACAACACTTGAGTATTTATCTGAATTTTCTCTCTCATCAGCCTCTCATCGTCTTCCTTGTAGCTCTGCACTTCTATTTTCAAGCTTCTTACATTTTCTATCAATGTTTCTTACTCCCCTCGACCCTTGTGTCCGTTAGATTCTATCTCTTCATTACCAACTCTGATATTCTTACCTTCGGCCTTTTTATCATGGTTGGAGGCTCCCTCACCTTCTTCCATTTCTTCAATACACATTCTGAAATGATATGTTTAAACCCTTTATTTCTGCAAAATGTACAAGTGACCATTTAGTCAGAGTTAAGCAAGTGATTCATATATATATATATATATATATATATATATATATATATATATATATATATATATATATATATATACAGTCACATTATTATAACACATTTATGTTATCCTTTGGCGATACATAATTCCAATTTTTTCCACGGGGAGTTCATAATTCAATTTTTCACAGGAGTTTCTTTCAAACCACCTGCCCAGGTGACTCGAAACCACGGGCTAAACCCCTCCTTAGTGATTTTCCTTCCTCAAAATAAAAACTCAACAATTAGCCCCTTTTTCCTTTGGCTCTCAACTGCATGTGACCACGGCTATGACCCTGCAGTTAGCTGAAAAGCCCTTATTCGAAGCTTTAGGACTTTAGGGCTCTAGATATACCACACATCAAATTTATCGAATGTCAAATTGGCGAAGTTCTCTGGAGCTTCACGCTTTGGGAGTTCTAACAACAACATACCTGAAAACTCTCGAACTACCGAACCTCCAAACTTCTGAAGTTTAGTCAGCTCTAAGAATCAGGAATAATATGTGTCTATGAACAACATAAAAAAATATGACACATGGCATGTATAAGGTAGGTCCACGTCACCCCAGGTGACATCGACATACTGCGTCACCTAAACTTGCTGGGCCTTCAGGGTTCTTGGCTTCAAATAATTTTCCCAGCAGAACACAACAATTCTTCTGAGCTTATGAAGTGGAGAACCCCTGAAGGGTTCAAGGATGAATGGTCCAGGTTTACTTCTAAGATCTGCGATCATGAGGAGCTCTAGGACTCCGGGATTTGGAGAATTTTGCAACACAACACAACATTTCCCCCGAACGTTGAATTCCTGATAGGCCTATGTCATTCTAGGTGACATCATCATACTGTGTCACTTTGGTGCTCGGGTCTTTGGGACTCTAGAGGATCTCCCACCAAAACACTTTGAAACTCCCGAACGTCGAACTTCCGAACTCCTGATCCGGTTTACGTCACTTCAACACTCCGGTCTTCGAGACTCCAGAATATTTAACATCTTCTTCACTCAAACCCTTTGAACGTAAAATTCAAGAACATTTATCTTTTCGAGGTCCACGTAGTACAACTTCCATCATATAAGACGGTGACACGTGGCCCCCATGTGTCGTACTGTTATTGGTCCAACATGGCCATCAAACGTACAATTCTGACTAACACATGGCATGACTAGGGACGTCCATGTCACCCTTGGTGATATCATCATTCCACATCATACACCATGCTTCGACACTTTGTAGCTCTGGGATTTGGAGGATTTCTTGACTTATCACCATGTTTCTCCTGAAATCTGAACTGTCGAATGGTTGCTTCCCAAAACTTTGGAACTCTGAGGCTCCGGGACTTCGATGCTTCGGGCTTCGGAGGATTTTGTTGCTAAACAACACCACACCCCTGAATTGCAAACGCAAAAAATAAGAACACTTGAGAATCTGTGGACACATGTCCCTATTAATCGAATGGTCAAGATTTAATCTAGAGTTCGGGACTTCGGGAGATTTTCTTCCTGGAAGCTTAAGGGATTGCTTCTCCTAGAGTGTTGAATATCTGAAATGCTATGAGATCTATGGATCACACTTTCTTGCACGCAGATCAGATGGTTGGAGTATGATATTCTCCACTTTGCTTCACCTCCTGATATATGCTTGATCCAATGGCCCCAAACCTGTCCTTCCTCAAATCCAATGGTTTGATACTCCTCCCAGTGATCTACGACATAGAGTCACTCCTGGACTTCAAAGCTTCAGGGCTTCAGCCTTATTTTATGACAAGAAACTTAAAACTAACGAAGCAGCGAAGTCCGAAGGACTTGAGGGTTTTACCTATGTTCTCTTTTCCTAGATCTGACAGTTGTGAAGGATTCAAACCCTTCCTGAATAGATCCCATGGCCATCACAGTTTCCCAAACTGCTACACTTCCTGAGCTTTCAAACACAGTTAAGGTGTGCTTTCAACACATTCTCATACTCTGCAACTTAATTTCTTTGTGAAAATTTTTCTTTAATCTCAGTTTACACGGCCCATCCAGGCTTAGTATTGGAACCTCTCACTGATACCAAACTGTAACATACCCATCCACCCACAGGTCGGGCATGCTAACCACAAGTCCCTCCCCTGGACTAATTCGACCCCTGCTCTAACTTTACATAACAGGGAAATGCATGAAAGACTCACATGCATTGATCAAGATTCATGCTAAACATAAAAGAAATGAAGCATACAACATGCACAACAATAAACAACAAGCATGCATACTCTAACCATATCGAATTCAATGATAAATAAATACACAGTGGAAATAATTCATACACAAGTAAATAATACCATGACATAGAGAACTTATCTTTTATAGAAGAGAATCACCAACTGGTTACAGACCAAGGACATTCCACCCAACCGTAGACATTGTTTTTCTAAGTCCCAACAACAATTTCACCCCCGAGACAGGGCTATGAATGCACAATGATGGTTCCATAGTGTTACTTAGCTTCCCAAACCAGTTAGAACTCAAGCCCTCACAGGCTTCCCAGCACCCAAATCAATCCAAGTACCCAACTCTCTTCTACCCAGCCTGCACAACCCAAGAGAATGGCCCTCCACCCTTCTCTGCCACACAGTCTCTCAGGAAGTCCTTCTCCTTCCAAGGCTCGAGTGCTACTGGTACAGAATCTCCATGTTGGGACTCTTAGGACTCGCAATTGTGAGTAAGGATGGACACATGCCACAACTTATCAGACATGTAGGCCTCGATTCATGGCTGGATTACACCAACAAACTGTGGTTTTTCTTCAACAATCTGCTTCCCTTCCTAAGAAAAACGTGAATGAGGAGACGAGCAGGTGCAAGAAAGAATGGAGTGAAGTCTCTACCCTAGGTGTGTAACAATGAACAAATCGGGTGAAGGAACGAGCGACCCACAATAGAATGAGAGCGATAATGTGAGTGAGAACAGATTAAAATGACCAACGAATGAGAGAATCAATGAATGTGAGAACCCC
>SNQJ01S0009610.1:34231-96153 GCA_010110895.2 Picea sitchensis | reverse complement strand
GAGTTTTTGTAGTTCGTGGGGATCAAGAACCTCTTGGCCTTCCCCCAAGAAGTTCATGTAACTGTTATTCTCCATTAAGAAAAAATGGAGAATAAATAAAAAATAAAATTCTTAGCCCCTCAAGCCCCCTCTCTTGTGGAATCATAGCCCCCTATAACTCTTGTTCTTGTCCGTCTAGTAGCCATCGAGGTATTTATTATTAATATTGTTCAAAAAATTACATTTATTGGGAACATTGGCCTTTTAATAATTATTTGGGCACTCTGGCCTCTCAGCAGTGTAACCATACATTATTTAATATGGGGGCTCAAAACTCGGGGTGTTACAGTAATAGTTTTATTTTTCAAATTAAAAAATAAAGAAAACTTAATTTATTTCTATTTGGATTGGCTGTAGACTTTAGGGTCTTATTGCAGGGNCAGTGTAACCATACATTATTTAATATGGGGGCTCAAAACTCGGGGTGTTACAGTAATAGTTTTATTTTTCAAATTAAAAAATAAAGAAAACTTAATTTATTTCTATTTGGATTGGCTGTAGACTTTAGGGTCTTATTGCAGGGGTTTTGTCGTAAGTCTAGGGAAATGTGATTGAACATTAATACATGTGTCATCCCTATGACACTCAGATACTCTCCCAAGGTCTCCCTGCATACTCTCCCGAGGTCGACTGCGCTCTTGAGGTCTCCCTACAGTCGAGGTACCTATTGTGTCAAGGGAATATTGCATGCAAACATGCTACAGTCTACATGACCATTCCTACAAGAATATGCCCTGAACATTCCTATAGCCAAATGGTCTTTTGCATGCAAGCTAATTTCATTAGACTCTATTAGACGCTGCTCCAAATGCATATACTGGGATCATATTCTTCTGCACTCCTCTAGAATCGACCCTAAAACTGTGTGGCATTATTTTACACTCCTCTCAAGTCAACTCTATGAATATGTGTTGTACCCTCTTATGAGAGTGAATTTTCCATCCATCAACTCCTTGACATTCAACTTTCTCGTGGGTGAATTTGTCTTTCTCTTGGGCCCTGCTGAGGGACAAATAGAGTTGTTGAGGGCCAAAAAAAGCTATCCCATAAGAAGGTTCTCCTTGTCATTTATCCTCCACCGACTTTCCTTTAGGAATACTATGAATACACCCTAGTTATCATTTTATCCAAAACTATTCTCTTTATTGGTGCTAAATCCCTTGAGCTATTGTTTCTCCTCTGTGAGTTGGTGTTGTTCCTCATCCTTTTTCTCCACCACTACCTTTAGATATCTCAACAAATCTTTTGTTTGTATTAAGAAACCTACAGGCTATAAGGTTGATATTATTAATTGATAGGTTCAAGTCCAAAGCATACGAGATTAGTAACTGATAGGTTCAATTTCAAAGCATACATGAGAAACACTAGTTGTTGTACTTCTTTCCTTGGAAAAGTTGATGTACCTCTTTCCTCCACAAATTCAATCTGAAGTAGTATTCATAGTAAATATCACTAGCACAGCCGCTAACTCGCTGTTGGTGAACGCCGGAAGACTTATTGCTGGTAAAACTCCCAGCGTAGTTGAAAAAAAAACCTAATTAGCACGTGGCTTATGGATGGTAAAACTCCTAGCTTAGTGAATTTGTGTGCCTCCATTAATGAAATTCACTGCACAAATCAACATACGCATCAATAATAAATTTACAAATTAACATAATCATCAAATTTAATCAAATTGCATTGAAACAATCAAATTTAATCAAAACAATTTATTTATATCAACAACTACTGGAGATGAAAACTAAACCACGACAGTTGTAGATGAAAACTAAACGAGTTAGATGTATGATGGCTGGAAATCACAGTTGGGATAAGGATGGGCGGTTCAGAAACTATGTTTCAATGTTTCATAAACTTAATCTTTTATGTCTCTAAAATTTTGAGTCGAGAGATTTATATCTGCAAATTTCTGTATAGGCTGCCAAAATGAAAATACGGCTACATCCTTGAAAACTCTATTACATTTATAACTCAAAATTGATTACATCTCCCCGACCATAGAAGTCCATGCAATCCATCGATCTGATTCACAATCTTGCCGCGAGCTTAGTATAAAATAGACCTAAATATATCTGCAACACACCTAATAGAGAAAACATGTTTATTAAGGAAACTGTGCATTCTATAGTAGGTTCTCCCTTTCTATGTCTATGTGATAGTAACAATGTTTAATCTAAACAATGGAGTTAATACACATGGAATATGCAAGATCCTTTTAATACACATCTAATAGGCAACCTTAGCATTGCAATTTCTATATGCACATCATATAAGCTATAAGTGCATTCATATTAGGGGTTAGATGGGTCTGAGAATATTATTTCTCAAGCTGAGTTTAGATGGGCATTACCAGCCCTTGAATGTTCTTGGCCCTTGGTTATGAGATTCGTTAGGACGAAGCTACGTGTTTGGTTAAAAAAATAGTTGTGTTCCCCTGTGGCCCTTCTCCAGTGGAGGCACGCCTGAGATTGCACGATTCATTGTAGGCCTTGCGAGATTATCTCTTGGATCCACTTCAGTTTTTTTGAGTAGATTTTCCATGTCCTGGGATCGCAGAAGATGGAATGATCAATTGCGGAAGCTAGTCCGTGGGCACAGGAACCAAACCGACCGATATGACAACTGCGCTCCATGGCGGTTAGCTGTTGTGAATTTGAGGTAGTGCAGGTTAATCATCCAAATGTGACTTGCACATATATTAATCTATGTTAATCATCTAAACTTGCCAATCATATCTAAACTTGGCAATCATACGGCCTTACAGTAATTTCTTAATATGATTAGATAAATGTGAAAAAGTAACCATCAGATTAATATTTTAGATTAAAAGACCATTAATTGTGCCCATTTCCAATAGATGTACGCCTTTCGACGTAATTAACATAAAATAACAATGCAAAGGTGTACATGTCACATTTTTTTCTTTTTTTTTTGACAATTGTTATAACCACCTGGATCCAAAATTTGTACAATCCCAATTGCTTTTTGTACACAAATGAGAAATTCAACGTAATCTCACCTTATTTTCTTTCTTGATGAACATATAGGAAGCAAGATTTCAAGGCTTACTACCTGAACCGAATATTCTATGCCACCTCAAAGAAGCCTTGCAATCCGAGAATGTGAATTATTTTCATCAATTCCTAGAGCATTCCAGGTACTCATTTGGTGCATGGTGATCAGGAAAACTTTACATGCAAGAAGTTGTTGTCGTCTCAGTACAAGTGCGTTAAAAATTATTTCAAGTTGGAGAAGTTTGTTTTCAAATTCAAAGTTATATGATTTGGAGATTTGATATTCATTAAGAATAGGCAAATGTTAGGAGATATCATGTCTAAACTCATTGAAAAAAATGGATTCATACAAAATCTCTTCTTGGTAAGGTGTAATATGATCTACAAAGGATGGTATTTCCATCCAAGTACCACCATGAATACTATAGTTTGAAACCCATGACAATGTGACTTATTCAAGAACATTGGTAAATGGGTCTCTAATAGAAACACTTTGAGGCAAATAAGGCACGATACCAGTTCACTGATAACCCTCATTAACATCTCCAGGCTATGCATGATTGAGAAACTTTTAATTTGTTGATCCAAAGACTCACAACCCTGGAGCTTGAAACCTTTTTGATGCCATCAATGCACCGTTGATCTATATTTCTAGTCATGAAACCTCCTTTTTAAAGAGATACTCATGGCCATGTTGATTTTTTTTGTCGAGTCTCGCAACCCAATAGGCGGTGGGGCACGCAGATATACGAGAAGCACCACCATGTCTGGTTCGTTAACCGTGAAGAGGACGCCAGCAGGGCCAACAATATGGCATCCATCAAGTTCTGCAGTGTTGACGCAATCACCAACTTCAACTTCGTCGACAACCACCCAAAATCCTTCTTTCTCTGCGACCATTACGTGCTCACCTATCCAGGCTTACATGCATCGCGACTAGATGAAGTTTGGGTTATCCCTGGCAGGTTTACAAACTGAGGATCAAACCCTGGTGAGTGTGATGCATGCAAACCCGGTGAAGCAGATGCATGGTCAGCATGCAAACCAGGTGGAAGCGGATGCAAGGATATCCATGACCCTTCTCCAAATGACATTCATACAACAAAACAGGTCACATGTTTGCACCAAATATAGAATCGCTTTCAAAAGGATGAGTATACCCGGATGTAAGTGTTGTGAAGTCACTCGGGATGTGTCATATTCCATGTTGAAGGCATGCATCTAAGTAGGTATTCACGAGGGAATGGAAATGGAATGACTGACATATTCCATATTTCATTAATAAATGACATATTTTTAAATATTTCAAAAGTTATTAATGGAATCGATAACAAATGCAATATTTTCATTAATAAATGGGATATTCGCATTAGAAAATATTCAGTGTAATTTCTTGCAATATTAGATAATTGTGTCACTTTTAATATGCATGTTTCTTTTTGTGGCCAAATGTTACTGTTGACTTTAGGGATTCACTCTCTCATGTAAATGTAACAGTTGATTTTAGTGATTCTCTTCCTCATGGTATGTTTTTACTATAGGTGGAACAATAGTAAATTGGATTTTGAAACTACAAAAGGATGTTGTACTTTCAACAACAGAGGTATAGTGTTGTTGCTAAAGATGCTAGTAAAGAGATGATTTGGTTACAAAGGTTTATGGAGGAATTGGGAAAGAAGCAAGATAATATCAGGTTGTACTGTGACAGTGAGAGTGTCATTCATCTTGCAAATAACCCAACCTTCCATAGGAAGACTAAACATATACAACTCATGTACCATTTCATACGATCCATCTTGGAAGATGGACATTTGAAGTTGGAAAAGATACACACTAGGCAAAATCTTGCAGACATGTTAACAAAGGGAATAACCAGGGAGAAAATGAGTTCTTACTCAGTTTCAGTTGATGATGGTGAAGATGAGAAATTTTCCTGGTCTAAGAAGGATCATAGTCTAGAAGATACATCAACGATGGAGTTGTTGAGATTATTGTTGATTGTGGAGCCTCAATATCTTATTGATTCAAAGGCTTTTGTTGCTAGCCGTGTTTATTCCCCATGAAGAATTTACCCCCCAAAAGAATGTACACTCCTCCACGCGGGGGAGTGTAGGGGCGGCTTGCCCCCGAAAGAAAATTTTCCTTGTAAATGTATATTGTAATTTCATAGTAAATCTGGACCGTTCATTATAAGTCACATATTTGACGGTAGAAGTTATGTTAGGATTTTTTTTCCCTAGAAGAAAACCCTCTTTTATGAAGGAAATATATTGCAACTATGTATCATTGTGAATATTGTATTCTGAGTGAGGAGATTGTGAAAGAAATAAGATGAAGTTACGATGGGTGTGTTGTAGGTTGTATCCCTTCATTTGTTGAATAATAATAAAGGAAGGACCTGGCAATTTCTCTTGTGGACGTAGCCCACACTAAATCAACCACGTATATATGTGTTTCTATTGTATTATGTATACTTTGTATTTTATTTCCACATTTTTTTATTTCATTACTCTGCGATCCTGTTTTTCTAACACTAGAGTTGCTCTCCCGGAGTACTTCATCCATAGGAAATTGTCCCACTATGAGTCGCTCTCCATGAGTACTTCATCCATAGGAAATCGTCCCACTACCTCTGATTGCTTCTTGCGTGGAATCTCCAGTTGCTCTTAGATATTAAGAAAATATAAATAGATGAATTTAAGAAATGAAATAAAATTCATTAATCAGAAGAAGAACAACCTGGGGATCAATGTAACAATGAAACAATTAAAATGTCACAACGACTCTTCTTACAACAATCTATATACATACTGAAAATATCAACTTTCACACCTTGTTGTCATGTTCATGGCCTTATCATCCTTTGAACCATAAGGAAAAGGAACTGTTGAAAATCAAGTTATTCAGGTCAGGCATAACGGAGGCACCATGAAAAATCACGTTGTTCAGGTCAGGGATATCAAAGACACCATGGAAGATGCATATTTTGTTAGGTATGAGTTAGTTAAATAAAAATAATAAAAGAAGAAGATCGCCAGATATGTGAAGGATACATGCTAGTTGTTAATAGCCACCACATTGAGACAATCACCATAACCATATGAATTCTCTCAAGAATGATTGAACTCGCAAATCAATATTACAGTCATCACGCAGGTCAGTGAACTTATAGTAAAACCACGGATCGAAGGAGAAGAACAGCTCACTAACCATATTATAAGGATCTATGGTTTCAATTTATTAATAGAAGTCAAAGAGAGAATTATGGCTTCGAGGTTGATTTATTTTCTTTTGAAGAAAATAAGGTGAACAAAAATATCAAAGATCCTCTTGCCATTTCTTATTTACAACTAAAATTTCAATCAGAAAGTGAAAGTTTGACTACCTTGAATTGTTAGGTAGTCTTATTACTTGCTTTAAAATTTTGATTTTCTTTCTTGCGTTAGGGTAATGAAATTATCCCTTATTAGTCCATGAGGCAAGGACTATAGCAATGGTTTAGCGTTGACATTGCATTAATTCCGTTTTGACTCGCAAATTTTCTCCTTTTACCCAAAGTATTATGTAATAGTTTTATATTTCCAATTAAAAAAAAAATTAATTCATTTCTATATTTTGATTGACTGTAGAGTTTAGGGTCTTATTGCAGGGGTTTCGTTGTAAGTCTAGGGAAATGTGATTGATAATTAATAAATATGTCATCCCTCCACTCAGATACTCTCTGTAGGTCTCCCTGCATACTCTCCCAAGGTCGACTTCGCTCCTGAAGTCTCCCTGCAGTAGAGGTACCTATTGTGTCAAGGGAAGCTTGCATGTAGATATGCTACAGTCTTCATGACCATTCCTACAGGAATATTGCCTGAAAATTCCTACAGCCAAATGGCCTTCTGCATGCAAGCTAATTCCATTGGACTCTGCTGGACTCTACTTCAAATGCATATACTGGGATGACATTCTTCTGCACTCCTCTAGAATCGACCCTGCAACTTTGTGGTATTCTTTATAGTCCTCTCAAGTCAACTCTGTGACTATGTGGCATACCCTCTTATGATAGTGAATTTTCCATCCATCGACTCCTTGGAATTCATCTTTCTCGTGGGTGCATTCATCTTTCTCTTGGGCCATGCTGAGGGCCAAATAAAGTTGTTGAAGGAAAAACAGAGTTATCCCATAAGAAGGCGGTCCTTGTCATTTATACTCTGCTGAATTTCCTTTAGGAATACTCTGAATACAGCCAAGTTATCATTTTATCCAAAACTATTCTCTTTATTGGTGCTAAATCCCTTGAGCTATTGTTTCTCCTCTCTGATTTGGTGTTGTTCCTCCTCCTTTTCCTCCACCACTACCTTTTGATATCTCAGCAAATATTTTGTTTATCTTAAGAAACCTACAGGCTGCAAGGTTGAGATTATTAATTGGTAGGTACAAGTTCAAAGCATACACAATTAGTAACTAATGGGTTCAAGTTCAAAGAATACCTGAGAAACACTCGTTGTTGTACTTCTTTCCTTGGAAAAGTTGATGTCGAAAAATTCAATCTACAGTAGTATTCATAGTAAATATCATTAACATAAAATAACAATGCAGCTTTCAAGGATTACTACCTGAACCAAAGCTTCTCTCCCACCTCGAAGAAGCCTTTCAATCCGAGAATGTGAATTATTTTCATCAATTTTGAGAACATTCCGGGTTCTCATTCAGTGCACGGTGATCAGGATAATTCATGCAAGAAGTTGTCATTGTCTCATTACAAGGGCGTTAAAAATGATTTCAAGTTGGAGAAGTTTTTTTTCAAATTCAAAGTTCTATGATTTGAAGATTTGATATTCATTAAGAATAAACAAATGTTAGGAAATCATATCATGTCTAAAATCATTGAAAAAAATGGATTCATACAATATCTCTTCTGGGTAAGGTGTAATATGATCTACAAAGGATGGTCTTTCCATCCAAGTACCACCATGAATACTATAGTTTGAAACCCATGACAATGTGACTTATTTGAGAACATTGGTAAATGGGTCTCTAAGAGAAACACTTTGAGGCAAATAAGGCACGATACAAGTTCATTGATGACCCTGATTAACATCTCCAGGCTATGCATGATCGAGAAACTTAATTCAGTGTTACTTTGTTGATCCTAAGACTCACAAACCTAGAGATTGAAACCTTTTTCATGCCATCAATGCACCGTTGATCTATATTTCTAGTCATGAAGCCTCTTTCTTAAAGAGATACTCATGGCCATGTTGATTTTTTTGTCAAGTCCCACAACCCAACAGGCAGTGGGGCACGAAGATATACGAGAAGCACCACCGCGTCTGGTTCGTCAACCGCAAAGAGGACGCCATCAGGGCCAACGATAGAGAATCCATCAAGTTCCACGGTGTCGACACCATCACCAAATTCAACTTCGTCAATAGCCACCCGAAAGCCTTCTTTCTCTGCAACCATTCCAAGGGTTAGATCATCGACATGCTAAAAAAACTACCTTTTTCTTAGAACACTAAGAGTAAAGAAGTGGGATTAACCTGCCTTTTTCTTAGAACACTAAGAGTAAAAAAGGGCATGGGGGGCCATTACAGTTCCTACACCCTATTACAGTTCTTGGATATTAAAATGACGATCTATCTCTTGGAATTTTAGACTTACTTATAAGAACATAATATCCGAATACTATTCCAAAATAGGCAATTATATGAAATAAAAATAAATGAAAATTTGCTTCATCATTCATATTTTCTTGGAGACTAGAAGTCCCTTCAAGCATGTAGCTAAGTACATTTGACATGGTGTATATCATCTACTTGTAAGCATATATTTACAACCCATTATGATATCATTTAACTTTTAAGAATGTTGTATGGCAACTTAGTTCATTACTTACAGGGACTAAGCTGCCATGCAAAGTTCATTACTTGCAGGGACTAAGCTGCCATGCAACTCTTGTTTTATATTACACATTAAATTTAATTTAATATGACTCCCTCATTATTAATTTAATTTAATAAGACTACCCGTAATTGTTAGGTAGTCTTATTACTTGCTTTAAAATTTTTCTTTTGTTTCTTGCATGAGAATAATGAACTTCTCCCTTAAACTTCTCCCTTATTTTAATTAGATTAAATGAAATTTGATAGAAAAATAGGAGATCTGGAACTTGCATCGCCGATACTTGAACTTCAATGCAATTTAGTGAAGAAACGACATAACAACAAAAATATTTTTACTGTCTTCCTTTATCTTGAATCTTAATTATTGAAATTGTATACATAGTGTTACTCTTGTGGACATGAGTGAAAGGCTCAACACTCTACTACCTACAGCTATAGGACAAAGTGAAGCCACACACTATGTAACAACATTCTCAGGTCAAGGTAGGCTTATCGGTACATTCTTGAAATAATTCACCAAAGACAAAGGTAAATTCTTGAAATACTTCACCAAAGACAAACTTAAATTCTTGAAATACTTCACCATTACATTATCTGATGATTCTGACATGTAGGAAACTTTATTTTCCACCTCCTTTCACCACAAGTACTTATTTCCATGAATTGATATTTAAAGGCCCCGCATATTTTTTTATTTACAAAGAACTGAAACAAAATAGACAGCGAATCCTAACATGAAAGATAATACTCTGTGTTGTAGGAGGCTTATTCACAGTCAATACTTACAAACTACGCTTTTTATATAGTTTCAAGGCATCTTGAGCTCATGTTCTACTATTTCATACATTTCTATGATCTGTTTTCCTTCTCGTTGCAATCCTAGCACTGATAAGTTGCAATGAACGCAATCACATAGGAGAAAATTGAATGACACTCCAACGGAGTGAAGAAGTGACCGAAAAGAATGAATAATACCTTCATTCTTCATCAAATTTTGCAACAAGACCACCGACGAAGTCCTATGTGAGAACATAAGCCGAATTCCAAAGGCATCGATCTTTTATTTGCAACAGGGGCAGAGGTAGAGATATAGAGGTAAACAACTCTTATTGCATTTGCTATTACATTTGAACTAGAACTATAATATGTCCATGACCTGGAATCCAAGATTAATAACAAAAGAGTAATAACAAATAGTTGTAATGGCACAGTGCTAATGGATACAGAGAATTGAAGGACTCAACTATGAATAATTCAAGGACTCAACAATATTGCAATACGATCGATGAACTGCTCGTTTTGTTTCTTGAGTGATGGAACCTACATGTTCTACCTGTAACATGATTACTATCAGGGTTCCACATAGTATCCCTAGACTGCAACGCCCCTAGAATCCAACAATCATAGACTGTAGCACCAAAGACTTGCACATACACTATAGCGCCACAACCCTGCACATAGCGAGAACCTCGAAAATGACCAATTATATAATTTGTAGATATTTGTTAAATGTGTGAAATCATAAAAATCACATTGATTTTGAAACATATAACACCAATCCTGCAATAAGAAGTAAAATTGAATAGCTAATGAAATGTTAAATAATTTTAAATAATTCTAAAAAATATGTAAAAATGATTTATAATGTAAAACTTCAGAAAACACTCACAAAATTTTGATAAACATTGAACTAATAAATGATCAAAAGACCAAAGTATTGCTATATAACTACATAGCAGGTATAATAATAACACTTTCAATTTCCAAGCTAAAAAAAATAAGTGTGCAATTGTATGGGGAATATGTACATGTACCTACAATAGCTAAATATTCATGGCCACACTGTGGTTTACACCCTAAAAAATTCCCATGGCATGGCATGGACTTATACAATGATGGATGTATCCCAATTCCACCATGTGGAAGATTGCTAGCATCCCTTCCTCACTTGTTCTATGATATATAACTATTGTATGTTATATAATCCTTGCTATTTTATATGTATGCTATATAATCCTTACTCTCTTATATAGCTACACATGCATTATAACCTTGTGTTGAATATACATATATAGATGACACGTGGATGCATGGCAACACCATCCCTATGCAGTGCACGTGAAAAAAACTTGTATTGTCATGTCACAACTATATGTATGAAAAAAAAATTCAATGGATTTCGCATTAAATAAGACCAAAAAGTATGTTTAAATTGGAATTTTTAACATATTCGTAAAGAATAAAAATATTATAGTAGGAATGATTTTGTAAACAATTTTTAATAAATAGAAATATATGAACCTGTGATTAGATATCATATCGACAAAATCGTTTTTCATTAAAACAATTATTAAAGATCTAAAATAGTATGTTAAATAAGATATCGTTTAGGAAGCCTAGTTTATATCAATTCAAATGTATTAACACATTTAATTAGACATATTATCTTTATTAGTTATATGAACTTTGAGTTTATATATTTATTATTAGTTATATGAATTTTAAGTTTATATAAACGTGTTGGAATCTAATTTTATATTAACGATGTAGAGATGAGAGAATATTTTATGTAAGACCTAATATGGTCACGATGTAGAGATGAGAGAATATTTTATGTAAGACCTAATATGGTCATTAGCTACAATTAATCATGCATTCTTAAATTTTATGCATGTGATTATATTTTATATATTTAGATTTTAGATTTAATATATATTAATTTTATGTATTAATTATAAATTTTAAAATTATATTTTTGATACATTTAATATTAAGTATAATAGTTTGAAATGATAACTTTATTTTATTATTTACATGTTATCTAGTATTTATCAATTTTTAGTGTTAAGTAATTTTGATGTTAATTTTATTTGTTAAATTTGAAATTTGAATTTGTTTTGGAATTTATTCTTCCTTTTCATGTCTTTTTTCTATTTTCTTTATTGTTCATTTTAGTTGATAATTTTGGGAGTTTTAATTCATTCTAAAGAATTTATTTTAACCACAAGTTGTCAGGTTAGTGATACCTTTGATTTCCTTTGAAGAAATCTCGAACAATGGATTGTGTCAAGATAAATTTGTTGTTGAACTTGAAGGTGGAAACACGTCATGGATCAATTTCTCATGTCGTAATAGCCTCTAAAAATATAGACAAAACATCCTCATAACCATACTAAAATGTGACTATGATGGTTTTGATTTTCATTGCCTGAAATCTAGGATATGAGCATATGAAGCAAAAATATCAAGGATTTTTTCTCTCCTCTATGCTATGGTTTGGTTTGGATCATAAGAATTGAGATATAGCTTTCACCATCCTCTATGATGGGATAAAACTAATTTTCAAATGGTGGCCTAGTTTGAGAGAACGTCATTGTTGAAAATTGGATAAAACTATTTTTCAAATGGTGACCTTGTTTGAGACAACTCCATTCTTGAAAATTGCATGGGAAAATTTTATTTCCACCATTAACATTTCCTTTTAGGGTTTTTTTTTCTACTCAATCAACAATTTATTGATTATACTTTAAACAATTAGATATTGTAATTTATGAACTTATAAATTGCAATTTAATAATTAGAAATTGTGATTTCAACACTTTAAACAATTCAATGGTTTAAGTTTTATTAATCAAACATTACGATTTTAGCAATCAAATATTGCAATTTCCACAATAGGCAATTCCAAAATTGCACTTTCAACCATTATAAACCATAGTAGTGAGGATGAAGGTCCATTTGGCTATGTGATTGACCAAGTCACAAAATAAATTTATTGAAAAGTACATCCAAAACCATCATCCAAACCCATTCCATGCCCTCCTATACAACATCCACATTATCCAAATTACAAGTGCCCTAAATGAAATTAGTTTGGTAATGCCTAAGAATTTGAGGTAGAATTATTTAATGTAACTTTAAATCTTTAGCTAGGAACTTGTACAAAGTGTTCAACATGGTGATGTTCTTATAACATGTAATAATCCCCATGTCCCCTTATTTTGGAATAAATATGATGATACTTTGATTAATACCAACCCCAAGTTTTGCTTCCTTACAAACTCATAACCTTACAACCATTTTGACCCAAAAACTTCCACATTTCTTTGTAAAATTCACATGGGAAGTTGTCAATTTTAGAGGCTTGGTCATCTTCTATATTGTCAATAGTTGTTGTCAACTCATCAAAACTTAATGACTAGTCACAATCACTTCTATGCTCCTATGTTACTTAAGTCGAAACTACATCAAAAAAATGATACATAGCCACACTATGCTCATTGGATGCTATTAATATTGAAATACTAACTTAAATGATTGAAAAAGTCACTTTTAATATTTTTTTTAGACAATCACTTGAATTATAGTTATTTTAATGGTGAAATTTCTATCCCTAAACTCCTTGGTGGCTACAATTTAAAAAAATCCTTACAAGGTCCATATCCTATCTTAATCGAAAAAAAACACATGCTTGGGAACTATGACATGGTGAACCTCATACACTTGATAAAATTCCTCAATTTAACCACTTAAACTTACTTTTTTTTGCCATCAACATAATCCTAGAGTTCATAAGAATTAACTTCTCACTCTTCCTTTACAATTTGATTGTGCTTGTTTCGTACATCAACAATTTGAAAATTATAAATCCTAAGAAACTCTACACTTTGAGAGGTGGCATGTTCTCACCAAATAATCCAACTATCATTAGTCGTTATCCCAAAGAATAAGTTTTATATAATTTTAATGCACTCAATACAATACAATCTAGGTTCTAAAGATAATGCATACTCTAAAAACATTATGCATAAATATTATGCATATTTGTTTTGTTGGTTTTGAAAGAATATGAAAAATCTAAAACCAAGTACAAAAAATGTAAAAATGGTTCAATTAAAAAAATTCTTAAAGGCTTGACTCTCCAATATATATATATAAGTAGTCAAAGTACAACCACTCGTTGAGAATCCCAATAGTCAAAGTACAACCACTGGTTGAAAATCCCATTTAGTTGTTGCACAATACATTTGATAAATTTGAACACCCAACAAATAAGAAACATATACCCAAAAACCCTAAAAGGTAGTGTTAATGGTGTAATTAACATTTTCCCATGCAATTTTCAATAGTGAAGTTCCCTAAAACTAAAACATAAATGTAATATTTACTAAATCTAAAACATAAATATGTAAAACGATATACAAAATACGTAAAATTATAAAATATAATCACATACATAAATAAAAATCTAAAATGTATAATTAATTGTAACTACTAACCATATTACATCTTACATAAAAGAGATGCTCTTATGTCTAAGTCAAATGTGTTCATATAAGATAGACTGATGCTCTTGTCTCTAAGTCAAATGTGTTCATATAAGATAGACTCCAAACGAATTTATAAAATATAATCACATAGATAAATAAAAATCTAAAATGTATAATTAATTGTAACTAATAACCATATTACATCTTACATAAAAGAGATGCTCTTATCTCTAAGTCAAATGTGTTCATATAAGATACACTGATGCTCTTGTCTCTAAGTCAAATGTGTTCATATAAGATAGACTGATGTTCTTGTCTCTAAGTCAAATGTGTTCATATAAGATAGATTCCAAACGAATTTATATAATATAAACTAAAAGTTCATATAAATAATAATAAATACAAAATTTATATGTGTAATTCAAATGTGTTAATATAAAGTAAGACTCCTAAATTATCAGATGGTAGTACTTATCTTATTTAACATATTTTTGTTTTATTTTTAATAATAGTTTTAATGAAAAACGATTTTGTCAATATTAATCACTCGTTGATATATTTTTATTTATTAAAAAATATTTCTCATAAAAAATAATATTATATAAATTAATCATCTCATTTTTATAGTTCTTTAATTTTATTCGGTGGGAAATATATTGAATTATTTCCCTCACATACAATTTTATTGAGTGAAAATTTGCACTGTAAATTTTATATGCCTTTGTCCTTGTTTATAGATTTTTTTTGGGGATATTTATTCGAAATCCAGTCATAAATTGTTGTATTTGTATATTTGAGTGGATAATTGCATGTAATCTAAGTGTTCCCAATTTTTCAACATGATGAATTTATTTATGCATTCAGAAATACAATTTAAACAACATAAAAATGTGATTTTGTATAGATTATATCGTCGGATTCTAGCAAAATAGAAAAAAAATAGAATAGTTAAACAACGCCAGTGGAAAACACATTGAGTTATTTCTCACATACATGGTTGTACATGACAGTACAAGTTGTTCTAACATGCAATGTGTAGGGATGGTGTTGTCATGCATCCATGTATCATCTATGCATTCAATGACACATTGATTAGTTAATATTCAACACAAGGTTATAGTGCATGTGTAGCTATATAAGAGAATAAGGATTATATAGCATACAATATATGTGTAGCTATATAAGAGAATAAGGATTATATAGCATACAATATATGTGTAGCTATATATAATAGAACAAGTGTGAAGGAATGCAAGTAATTTTCCACACAACAGGATATGTCCAACATTGTATAATTTCATGCCATGCCATGAAAATTTTGGGGTGGCAAGTGTGAAGGCATGCTAGCTTTGTTGAGGATTCAGTTGTTGCAGGTACATCCATAGATTCTTCCTACAATTATGCACTTGATTCCTTGTAGCTTGGAAAATATGTTGGTGTTATTATTATATGCATATGAACTGTTAAGCCCTAAATAGTGGCACATTACCCCTTAATTGGGGCATATTACATTAGTATTGTTATATTATTTATGTCGTCTTGGGTCCATTAGTTGTAATTGTACCTCCTAGTCTCCTATATATACCAAGGAGACCTTTTCATTTGGAATCATCTTGTATTTGTAAATTTATGTGGTGTATAAGGAGGTTTCCCCCTTGAAGAGGCTTATTATCTAAAATTCTCTCTTTGTCAAGGCATCGAGTACTTATTCTAAGGTTTTTATGCTATTTTGATATTTGGTTCTTAACATTTTGTATCAGAACTCAAGGTCTTGGGGTGTCGTTGTTGCATTTGAGAAACATTAGAATTTTTTCTATAATTGTTTTTCTACGATGTTTCAGAAGGAACGCATTGGAGCATATTTAGTAGAAAGATCAAGGTACTTGTGGTTAAAATTTCAGTTCTTGAGGCTTTATACATTCATAGATATATCATATGTAAGATCAGGTTCTAGAATCATCCTGAAATTATCCATCAAGGAAATTTCTCTATAAAACATTTTATGTGGCATTTCATACCTTGAAACTTAGAGGATATTCACATAAATCATAATGGTAGCTATGATAAAAATTTCAGCTTCTGGGTCATCCTACATTTGTAGATACACCCTGTGTAAGATAGGGTAGCTGACTATTCACATTAACTAGTCTCAAACATGTGTTCCGGGTAAAATAGTTATATCATCTTCAGTGAGTATCCAAATTAAGTGAGACCAGTTGCATTGGATATTGGAAACTCTGCAATATTTCTAGTGCAATTTTTAGAATCAAATATAATATATTGTTCTCTTGGCATGCTTTACAAGTACGCTCTCTTGGAAAGGAAAAAAAACAACAAGGTGTGGGAAAGTTACCATAACTTCCACTTGGAACATCCAATTTTGATCAGACCTATGGAATTGTAGAGAAGACGTATCAAAGAACTATAGAATGAAATTTCAAACATAGAAGGGTCGAAATTTTGGATATACAATAGAAGGAAGACCATCTAGCAGAACCACCTCCAAATCAAGGTTTAAAAGGTGTGTTTTGGTTTTTGGAAATTTGCATATATTTTGACTATAAGATTCAATTGGGGTGATTCAAAAGATATAATAAACTGAGATAAAAGGAGTATCACATAAATTTGAGAGAATCTTAGGGATTTTTAGGTACATATGTATTACGACGTCTCTAAACGTAGGAGTTGTCATTACCTGTCAACGCTACAACCTGGGGACTGTGTGGTTCTTCCACGTACCTAGAGTATATCAGAAGGACCCTTTTGAACATTTGTGCATTAGAAAACACTACTATGGATTTGAGATCCACCGTACCTTGTGTATATCGGGAGACCCCATAGAATCCTTAGACTTAATAAGTAAACCTTTTGGTCATCTTGCTTTTATAGTACACCGAGAACAACACTCGAGTAGGTCACTCTCTAGTGCTTGGGTAGTTGGATAGTACAACTAAGGGCATGGTCAAGCCTCCTTAGTTAGTGCCCTAAGATATTGGCTCGAGTACTATTGTTGGACTCCGCATGTCTATGAGAGAGATATAACACCTGGCACTCCCTTGTCTGTGAGGACCTTTTCCTAGACCAATTAGGAATTCCTACCTTGTAGTGATACTTGGCCAACATGCCACCAAAAAAGGGAACTTCTACACCAAATAATCCTTAAGAAAGTCCTACTTGGACTCTTGATGAAGGTGAAGAAATGCGTAGGGACATAAATTATTTACAAAAGAAGGCAGTGACAAAATATGAACTACAAGGGATGATGGATTAAACTGAAGCTAAGTTGGAAGCAATAATGGATACTAAGATGGATGGTTTAAAAATGGAGATCATGGAATGATTGAAAATTTTGCTAATAGAGAGGCCACCTAAAAGTGAAAATGTATCCCATGAAATTCATGATGAAGACACAAGGAAGATGAATGAAGACTGGATATAATCCAACTTTGGGTTGAAGACCAACCACTTTCCTAATATCGATATGAGGAATTTTGATGGCAAGGATCCAATCACATGGATACTCCAGATGGAGTAGTTCTTTGATCTACATGATGTGTCACACACATAAAAGGTACGAATTGCATCTTTATATTTAGAACCCAATCAATTTATGTGGTATCGATGGATTTGTTCTCCCAAATCACTTGTCACTTGGAAAATTTTCATGGAATAAATGATAGCACGCTATGAGGATACAAGGAGCAATACCTTCTTCATCCAATTGATAAATCTCAAGAAAAAGGGTTCAGTTGCGGAGCACATTCAAAACTTCAAAAGATTGAATATAAAGGTAACATGTATTCCAAATGAGCACTTGATTGGTGTATTCATAGGAAATTTCAAGGATAACATTCAACATGAGGTTCTCCTTTGGGAAACCAAATCATTGGAAAATGTGTTCAAGGTGGCGAGAAATGTTGAAAGTAAAAATATGGCTATGGCTACTAGAAGGACCACTCCTAACATCTATCGAGATAATAATGTTCCTTCTTCTAAAACACTTCAACCTACAAGGTTGACACCTCAACAATTGGAGGAAGAAAAGAAAAAGGTTTATTCTTTAATTGTGACAACAAGTACAGTAAGGGACATAAGTGTGGTGAGAATAAATTATTCTACATAAATTATGAAGAGGAAGAAGAACAAGAAAAAGAAAAAGAATCATATCAATATGAAAACATAGAAGATATTTATTTTGAAGAGTTGACTCCCACATTATCATGTAATGCATTGGCTGGAATTAACACTCCTCAAAACCTCAATATTGAAGGATATATCAAAAAGAAAAAGGTAATAGTCCTAATTGATTCTGGTAGTACTCATAATTTCATTCACTATAATCTAGCCAAAGCTCTCAATTGCTTTATACATCCAGCTCCAGAGTTTCAAGTAATGATTGCAGATGGAGAAACTATTAATTGCTCAGGAAAATTCCACAAGATCAATTTTAGTATGGGGGAATATGTAATTAATATTCCAATGATTGTTATACCCATGGGTGGTGTTGATGTCTTACTAGGAGTCCAATGGTTAAAATCATTGGAAACAATGGCTTTTAATTTTCAAGAAATTTTCATGAAATTTTCATTGGAAGGAAAGGAAATTGAAATAAGGGGTATTACAGGGAAAACCAGTAAGGTGATAAGCTCTAATGGCGTGAAAAAATTATTGAAAAAGGGGCATCAAGGCGTAATTGTACAACTACATTCACTAGATGTTCAAACCTCTTAGACATCTATTCCCATAGATCTCCAAGGGATCATTGATAAGAATTCCAAAGTATTTGAATATATTCCTAGAGGTATTCCACCCACTCACAATCATGATCATGCTATTCACCTAATTCTTGGGAGTGTTCCTCCTAACATCAGTCTCTACAGATACCCTTATGCCTAGAAGAGTGAAATTGAGTGTATGGTTGAAGAAATGTTAGAGGATGACATTATAATACCTAGCCAAAGTTCTACCTCTGCATCGGTGGTAATGGCACTCAAGAAAGATGGCTCATGGTGTATGTGTCCATATTATAGAGAGCTCAACAAGATCACTATTAAAGGAAGAAAATATCCCAAAAACAACATTCTGAATTCATGAATGCCATTATGAAATTTTGGTCATGCCTTTTGGCCTTACGAATGCACCTTCCACATTCCAAGTGTTGATGAATTCCATTTTCAATCCCTTCCTTCAAAAATTTGTGTTAGTATTTTTTGATGATATACTAATCTATAGCAAGTCTTGGGAGGATCATGTTCGACATGTTGACAGGGTGCTAAGATACTAAAGGAGCAACAACTATATGCCAAGCCATCCAAATGTTTCTTTGGGGTGAAGGAGGTAGATTATTTGGGTCATATTGTATCTCATGAAGGTGTCAAGGTAGACCCTAACAAGATTAAGGCCTTAATGGACTGGACGATTCCCAAAACATTGAAGAATCTTAGAGGATTTTTGGGTTTGACAACTTTAACAACATTAACTAAGAAGGATTCATTTTCATGGGCTCTAGATGCAACTCAATATTTTGACCAACTTAAAGAGGCGATGTGTAAAGCTCTTGTCTTGACCACACCATACTTCACAAAAACCTTTGTTTTGGAATGTGATGCCTCAAAAAATGGCATTGGTGTTTTTCTAATGCAAGAAGGAAGGCCCTTTGCTTTTGAAAGTCGATCACTCAAGGGAAAGGACTTGCACAAACTCATTTATGAGAAGGAAATGATTGCAATACTACATGCATTGAAGAAATGGCACCCTTACCTAATAGGTATGCAATTCAAGGTCAAAATAGATCATGATAATCTTAAATACTTCTTGGAACAAAGACTATGTTTAGAAGAATAACAAAAATTGGTGACCAAGATGTTGGGTTATGATTTTGAAATCATATTGAAAAAAGGGAAGAAAAATATTGTGGTAGATGTTCTCTCAAGAAAGGATGAAGATGTTGAGGCCTTTATCTTTTATATCTCGATCATACAACCTAATTGGATAATAGAAGAAAGGGATGAATGAAATAATGGCAAAAAAGTGTGGACTTTCATTCAAAGGTTGCAGTAGGATTCAAATACATCAGATACATTTACATGGAAAATGATTCACTATGCTACAAAGATCGCTTATATTTATGTAAGAATTCCCAACTCAAACAAATGGTACTCTTGAAATTGCACACCTCTCTGTTAGGAGGGCACTCAGGATTTTTGAAAACCTACTGCAGGGTCAAGAAGGAATTTTTTGGGGATGGACTTAATGTTGGTTGTGGAGCCTGATTATCTTCCTGATTTAGAGGTCTTTTACTTTCAGTCGTGTTTATACCCCATGAAGCATTTACACCCCAGAAGTATGTACACTCTTCCATGCGGGGGAGTGCAGAGGGGGGGGTACCCCCTCTGCGGGGTCCGGGGGGGCTATCCCCCCGGCTGGGGAGTCTAGGGGCAAGTGGGTCCCCAGCGGGGGTTTGGGGGCGAAGCCCCCGAAGGAAAAATTGGCTTGTAACAGTATATTGTAATTTCATTGTAAATCTAGACTGTTCATTATAAGGTCGCAGATCTAACGATAGAGACTATGTTAGGGTTTTTTTCCCTAGAAGGCAACCCTCTTTTATGAGGGAAATGCATTGCGGCTATGTAGGTTGGTGAGTATTGTATTCTGAGAGAGGAGACTGTGAGAGAAAGAAGAGGAAATTACAGCGGGTTTTGTTGTAGGTTGTATCCCTTTATTTTGTTGGATAATAATAAAGAAAGGACCTGGCAATTTCTCTAGTGGACATAGCCCACACTGGGTGAACCACGTAAATCTGTGTCTCTCTTGTATTGTGTATCTTCTGTGTTTTTTTTCCACATTTGTTTTATTTTATTGCTCCGCGGTCCTGTTTTTCTAACACTTAAAACTGATGTTCAAAGGTTTGTGGCAGAATATTTGGTTTGCCAACAAAATAAGGTGGAAACAATTAAGACCCCAGGTCTTTTACAATCATTAGCCATCTGAAGTCAGCGTTGAGAGGAGGTTTTCGTGGATTTCATTGTAGGGTTACATAAGTATGAAGGAAAGAGTGCCATCATGGTGATTATTGATAGACCAGCCAAGTACACACACTCTTGTGCACTCTCTCACCCTTTCAAATCCAGTACAGTTTCCACTGCATTCATGGAGATAGTTCAAAATATACATGGAAGACCAAAGATTATTGTAAGTAACAGAGATCCCATCTTCACTGGACATTTTTGGACATAATTATTTTCTTGTTTGGGTACTCAATTGGCTCATAGATCATCCTATCATCCTCAATCTGATGGACAAACCGAGATAGTGAAAAAATGTCTGGAAGGCTATCTTCGTTGCTTTGTCTTTGATAAAAAAACATAATGGTTCAAATGGTTACCCTTGGCAGAATGGTGGTATAACACTTCCTGTCATACTGCAACAAAAATGACACCATTTATGGAATTCTATGGATATCACCCACTTCTTCTCGAAAAGAAAAATCTAAGGTTCAAGCAGTGGAATATCACATCGAGCATCAACAACAATTCCTCCAACTCTTAAAGAACAACCTGACCATGGCACATAATCGCATGAAACAATAAGAAGATCAACATCATAGTGAAAGAAGTTTTGAAGTAGGAGATTGGGTATTTTTAAGACTACAACCATACAAAAATATGTCCCTCAAGCAAGCTAAGAAGAATACTAAATTATCACCAAAGTACTATGGCCCTTATAAGGTGTTGCAAAAGATTGTTACTATGGCATAAAAATTGGAGTTCCATGCATCTTCGCGAGTACACCCAGTTTTCCATGTTTCACGCTTAAAGAAGATTATAGGTGGCAATATCCCAGTTCAAACTATATTGCGAGAATTTGAAAAGGAATGAAAAATCAGATTGGATCCTAAAGATATCACTGACACAAGAATTCACCAATTAAGGAATAAATCCATTTCAAAGTATCTCATTAAGTGAAAGAAACTACCTGTTGAACATTCCACTGGGGCAGATGAGTATTTTATACAGAAGCATCAATAATTACTTATGCATTGCGAACAACACTTGTTTAAAGGGGAGGATCATGTTAAGCCCTAAATAATGGAACATTACCCCTTAATTGGGGCATATTACATTAGTATTTTCATTTTATTTATGTCATATTGGGTCCATTAGTTGTAGTTGTACCTCCTAGTCTCCTATATATACCAAGGAGACCTTTTCATTTGGAATCATCTTGTATTTGTAAATTTATGTGGTGTATAAGTAGGTTTCCCCCTTGAAGAGGATTATTATCTCTCTTTGTCAAGGTGTTGAGTACTTATTCTGAGGTTTTTATGCTATTTTCATATTTGCTTCTTAACATGAACATCAGATCAATGAGAAAGATTCAATTTATATTACTCGCAAAATGGTTTCTTGCTCATATACAACAATTCAATTCTTTTGATTGATTGATAGATCGATAGATTGATAATAACATATCATAACATAACAATAAGATATTTTGGATCCCTAAAACTACTTTATAGTGTGCATGAATGTGAGTGAAAGGAACAAAAAATAATTTTAATCACCATACTTGTTGAAGATGAGAGACAAACTTTTAGAGTTATTGGGATGTTCCAAGTAAAACATGAGTTGTGCAGCTCTCTTGGCAGTACCAAATCGAATGGAAGGATCCCTATACATTCCATCTCTAAGAAAAATGCTTGTAACATCCCTATATATATGAATTCCCTTAGAAACTTTGTTGGTGTTGGCCACCAAGCAACCCTTGGTGGTGGCAATGGGAACCATGTTTTCAAATCCATCGAGTAGAAGAGGCCTTGCAAAACCCATATGAATTTGTACATATCCAATACACAACCAAAAAATTGCTAAGGATGGATCTATAAATTAATATATCCAAGGGAAACCCATCCAGACATATCATAGTCATCATCTCCAACACCCTCCTTCTCACCCAAGAAGGTCTCTTGCAATCTCCCTTAAGAGATGATACCAAAAAACAAGAAGCCAATTTTCCACTACTCATAACCACTATAATATATTCATCATCATTAGCACCCAAAAATGACGATAATGTTTCCCCCTTGACCTTCAACTAGAGTTGCACTTAAGGAGGAGGGGGTTGATTAGGATAAACAATAGAAACACCCAATTCTTCACTGGGAATTAGCTACATAGAGGAAGGAGGGATCCACAAAATATTCATCAACATATCATTTCCATAGCCAAACAATGATCCCTTGTGCTTGGTTCAAATCCTCTCTCGAATTCCTCCTACACCCATCTCTTTAGGCCTCCAAACCCCACTGGAAACCCACAACCTACCTATTGTTTATGCTGATCCATCCCTCCTACATTTCAATTCATTTCACCTCGTCGAGTTTGAAATAATGGATGAAGAGGTGGCATTGAGCGTATGTAGGTGGACATACAATTCACTACCTACATTAAATCTCTTGATGCAAATGGAAGTGACAATGATTTTAACATTTCTTGATAGCATGGTATCTAATAGGACTTATCCAACACATGTTTCATAAATTCCCTGTCATATGGGAACCATGGCCATATAAGAATATAGAAGAGATAGACACATTGACAATAAGCACATAGGACCTCCTAATAGGACTCTTAAAGATATTTTTGCTAGGTTTTTATTGAACACCAAGAATGATAACCATGACCATGGTCAAAATTTGATGAGCAACTTGTGTGACTTGTTTTCTTTAATGTTTGGAACTATTTCCAAAAGGTTGTGACACATTTTTTTTTCATATCATTCATGGTGAGGGTATTTTAACTTATTATACATGGCAACGTTTTATTGATAAAATAATTTGACAACACACCACTATCACATCCTTTATGTCTTTTTCATTATCATGTAAATGAATAAACAGAAATTGAAAATTGAATTTTGAAAAACTTTTCTATGCACTCGTGTTGCTTATTTTTAAGTAGGTTTCATGATCGACACACTATATAGATGTCATGAAGTGGGATTAATGAATTTAAACAAAGGTTTCTATCTCTCATTACTATGATTTTCTCTCCATCACAAGTAAATGAATAAACTCCACTAAAGGCTTTTATCTCTCATCACTTTTTTTTCCACAGAAAATTCAACATTATATTTATATTAATATAATATTTTCACATGTCATACATTACATCTAATATTCATTTTGTTTTCATGGTCCAATCCAAAGACATAACTACATGGAAAATTTTCAAATACTGAAAACTTATCCTTAAGGACCAAAAAAGACACTTTTCAAAAAGTTAAGACTTTCATACATAGTTGTAGGCTGAAAATATGGGACCGCCCATCATAGAAAGAAACAAACATATATAAGCTCCCACAGAAAACTTCTAGTACATATTTAAAAAGAGATTCGGGCCCTCATGGTTTCCTTCCCACTGATTATATGCTATGTTCCTTGGACACATTGTGAGGCCTCGTTTTGATAAGTTGTTCGCCTCTTGATTCTCTTCTCTGTATACATGAGCAAAGGATATGTTCATGAAGTACTTGATGAGATCATTAATCCTGCCCTTCCAACAGTCTATGGAAACAACCTGTAGAGTGCCTTTCCTATTAAGCCAGTCAATGACTATTTTTGAATCCCCTAAAACAAGAATATTTGAAATAGAAAGTCTATATGCCAAGGTTAGAGAAGCCCAAAATCCCATACGTTCTTCTCTTGTATTTGTTCCTCTTCCAAAATTTAAAGTCCATTTATAAACTATGTGATCGTTGATCTTGATGACTCCTACTGTGCCACTTTGGTCTCCATTCCTCTCAGCTACCCCATCAAACCACCCAATGATTTTATCTTCAGGGATTGCAAAGACTAGATATCTAGTGGAATAAACTTTTTCCTTTGTCCTGTAACTTCCCACCGCACCTAAAGAGAGAAACACTATCTTCTGAATGGAAGGAGTCCCCGACTCGAAGATAGCCAAGTTATGTTCAAGCCAAATAAACCAATAAATAAAGGCTGACAATGTTGGGAAGTTATGATACTGAATTTCCCAGTTTTCAAAGAACTCACTCACTGTTGAGCCAATCCATCATGTAGAGAAATTGAGAGCCATTTTAATCCTTTCCCAAACTAAAATAGTAAATGGATAGTTAACAAAGAGGTGTTTACCTAATTCCCTCTTACCTTTGTAAAGGTGTCAGATTCCTGACCCCATCCATCCTCTTTTTTGTAAATTTTTCCAAGTAAGAATTTTATTTTCAATCACTAGCCAGGCGAATAGCTTGATCTTTTGAGGATAGTCCCAACTCCACATTTTTTTCCTCCAGCCACCAATTTTGTTTTTCCAAAGTTTTGAAGAGAGGGAATTATACACATTTTTTACTGTGAGATGGCCTGAGCTATTGCCACTCGTCCATTTTAATTCATCCGATCTTACAGTGAGTTGAATCCATGATCCAAACAAGTTCCTTCTATAGCTTTCCCATTCTGCTGCTAGATCGCCCTCCAACCCCAATTCTGAGTTGTCTAACCAAATGGAGCAAATCGAACCCTGTGGGGAGATTCGACTCGCTTGATAAAGAAAATAAACATTTTTATTATTAAAAAAGAAAACCAATTCAGTGGACAAAATGGAATCCTTCCCCAAGCCCATAATTTTGTCCTTCCCAACAATTATGGATTCTCCCAAACCCAGTTTCCAAGAAAGCCAATGCAAGATTAGAGGTAATGTATTCAAGATGTTTTTTCGTGTTTGGGATCCATGGGACATAACATAGGAAGTCAATTGCAGCCAATTTGTTACAGAACCATGGGTTAAACACTTATCCTTTATCACCCAATGCCAAATATCGTTCTTCATCAAGCCTCTCCACAGAGTATTAGTCACCAGAGCCCTATAAAAACAGAAAATGTTTCTCAACCCCCACCCTCCAATTTTTTTTGTCTTTGTGATGGTCTCCCATCTACATAAATGGTATCTCTACTTTTGCTTGTTTCCTGACCAAAGAAAGGAAAAAAACATCTTGTGGATACGATTTAGTATTGATGTCGGGATGTGAGCCAAAGCCATCCAATAGACTGGATGACTCTCTAAAATTGTTTTTATCAGCACATATCGACCCCTCAGTGAAAGCCACCGATTTCACCAGTGACTTATTCGGTTCTCGAACTTCGTGATTAGCCACTACGAATCCTCTGACTTGTAGCTATCAGGTTTAAAAAATAAACTCAAGTATTTAAAGCCTTCTAAAAGATTCATGAATTTGAAGTGAAATAAGTCTTTTAAAGCATCTAGAGAGTCCTGATGAAATCCATAGTGAAGAAAAGAAGACTTTTGGACGTTAGTCAACAAACTCGTCGCACTGGAAAAAACATTAAGGATTTTGTTGATTTCCTTCAATTTTAGAACGTCATCCACAAAGAGAAGATGAAGAATCTTAATAGTCCTAGAAACCTTTATACCCATCGACTTTCCTTCTTCTTGTCCTTTTTTAAGAGAAATACTAAGTCCTTCCATCACAAGAATAAACATGAGAAGTGACAATGGACAACCTTGTCTTAACCCTCTACCACTTTGGAAGACCTTAGTGGCCTCACCATTGATCAGAATGGCATATGTTGTTGTTACAAATTAAATTTCCACACCTAGGTACCTCGCCCTAAGTGTCGTAAGTGCCATATAAGTGTCTCATACACCTTGACACCATGGAATAACCTATGTCACAATCCCTAGTCAATGTGAAGGAGGGATATATTACATGAAGGCCAAAATACCAAGTGCACATGAATTATTATTAATATTCATGAAAAAGAAATTAATTAAGTTTGAGAATCCAACTCACATTTGGTTTCCTATTTTTTAGGAAATGTGGAGGATCTCATGGATGGTTGAAATATTTCCTCAAAATCCTTGAGAGATATTTCCTCCCTAAAATCCTTAAGATATATTTTATCCCTAAATATCTTTCAGATCCCTTTTTAGTGGATCTGATGAGTGATCCTCTCCATGGTGGTTAAGCCTCCAAATCCTATATAATGAGGGTTTTCCATGGAGATGGAGTGTGGAGATTTGAGGTATCAAACCTATGGTCTTGGGAGAAATAGGATATCGAACCTATGATTTTGGGTGCTTTATGCAAGGGTTGGACAAGGAGGACTTGGTGAGGCTGCTACATCTGCGTCTACACTTTGTAAGCACCTTGTTATGTTCTCATTAATATACATGCTTGGCCTATTTCCTTCAAGTTTGTGTACATTTGCATGGAATTGTCTCTTTTTGATAAATATGGTTTAAACTAATCTTGGTATAATAGGAAGTATGCATTGTCTTTGGTGTCTATTGAATTGCAGAATGCATTGAAGGACTTTAGGATCAAGGTCATCCCAGACTAAGCAAGGACAAACTTCAAAAAAGGTACACATACTTTCTTCCTTTTTTATATTGACTATTTTAGCTACATTTAAAGGAATGTCAATATTCAAAGTTAGCATTCTTCTGTCTTGGTCATAGGGATCTAAGATCCAAGAGGACATTCACCTATCCGCCAGGGAATTTCCTACAATAGAAATTGGTGAATCCACTGGGGATCGACATTGATTTGTCTTTCCTTGGAATTTCCTTTCCATTTTCCCACTTTTTAGATCATTTTTACTATTGGTTTATGATCTATTACCTTTCTCCCATCTTCACTAGCAATTTCACCAACTTCTATGAATTTTGGGCGAGTTTTTTTTTAATTTTTTGACTCTTTTTTAAATTTCTGGGTAGATCATAGCTCCCCTGGAGTGCATATCAGAGTGATGATCTATAATCATCTCTCCCCTATAGTTATTTATAGAGCTCTACAATGTTTTTTTCCCTTGAGAGATAAAGCATTGATCTCCTACTTGGAGGATTTTTTCCCTCTTCTACTCAGATATTTTCAATCTGTTTTGTAGAAGTATTTACCTGGACTCTGTATGTTGGTTTGTGAGGTTCTTGAGGTTGATATTTGGTACTTATCACTCCTTATTGTCTTGATTGGATCTTGAAATTTGTTTCATAAATGTGAAATTTCCCTTACTAGCTGCTTGTTTTGTCGGGACAGTTTGAGTGATTTCTCTTTCTCCCTGTCTTTTCTTGGATTCTTATCTGCATTTTATTGTACTCCTTGAATTATTTTTGGTTGTATAATCCTTGATTGAGTTATTGTTAGAACAAGTTTCTACTTGTTTTCTTTCAGTTCTCATTGCTTTGAGTGCATGCTTTGTTTGTAGCCCTTTTTGCTTCATGTCTTTTGCATCTGCATCTGACTCTTCTTTTAATTGAAAGTAGTGGAGCATTAAATGATTTGGATTTACTTTATTTATACATTAGAATCGAACAAAGAAGATAGATTCATTCTTGCTTTTGGGTAGTGAAACTAGCTTGCATTTGAAGTAGCGAAATTGCATGGTTTTTGACATTTTTGGTCTTGAATACTCTTTGGGGGGGACAAGAATCGTGTATTGGTGTACAGTATCTTTGGATCATTTCTTGAGGATCTTGATATCAATGAGTTGAATAAAATTTTGGGACATTGTGCATCTGGGAATGATAAACGTTTTCGCCTTCTCATAATATATCTTTCATCGAAGTGAAATATTTGTATTCTCATTTCTTTGCATTGTTTAGAGTCGGTCAAAACATCATTTAGTCCACGCCATTTTCCTCTTGAGTGAACAACAACCTTAAAAATCAAGCGCTAAACTAAAATTTATCAGACATTTTTACATTTTATGATAGAAAACCTACATTAGCTTAGGCTGTAGGGCTTTGGAATAGGTTGAAAGGATAACTTTCCAAAGCTGTCAAACAAACTTAACATCTTGTAATAGGGAGAGTAAATCCAATTTTTGTATAAGCATAGATGGGATCCCCCTGTCACACAAGGGTTACGCACAAGGTCACGTTCGAGACAGAAATGAAGATTATCCCTTCGAGGCTTAACCGTTCATAGTAGTCAGATCGTATATTGGGGATTCTTCTTGAGGTCTGATTGTCTTCATTTGGTCTTGGTGCTTCGTGAATTCCGAAATCGTTCTGGGTCCTCTGGAGTTCTAGCAGTCCACTTGTCCTCAGTTCTCTCGAAGGATTTCAGACTTGTTATCTTGCCCATACATTTGGACTAGACTATCGACTTTACCTTCCTAGAGGCTAACTACAAATTGGTGACCTTAGTAGCCATAATCTTTAGGTTTTTTACACAATGTGATGCTAAAGGGAAGTCTTCATTGTACTTGGAAGAGACATTGGTCTATTAAGCAGGTTGCCAATGTAACTAATCCACCCGCTCTATCCCATCCCCTTCCTATATTGATCTCGCGATGTTGAATTTAATCACCAACTAGTGGTTTCATTGTGGGAAGGTTTGTTTGATTTTTTTCTTCTCGGATTCTTAGCATGTATTTTTTGTTTTCCTTAGTGGACCTTAGGTCAATTCATTTTTAATGGAATCAACTCCTCATAGTACCAACAGATGAACCCATTTTCTTGGGGAACCTTTCACCTTTCCTTCTTTTGGAACCATTGTTCCTCCATGCATTTCCACACTGAGTCTTCCGGAACTCACGATCGGATTATCAGTTTGGTTGTTCCCCACTCCGGTGATCTTGAATATTTCCAGTGCTTCAGTTGCACCTAATGCTTAAGATGTAAGTACACCACCCACAAATCAACCTCATGTCCACTTTTCGCCTTCTTCACCCGTTAAGTCTCCTTCCCTTTCTCCTTCTTCGCATAGTTAAATCTCTAAAGAAAGTAGCCAGGTTGATAAGAAGAAGAAGAAACAGAAAGAGAATAAGAAGAAGAACCCAAAAAGGACCAAGCCTCCAACCACATCATATGTTGGATCCTAGCAACCGGCTACTATTAATCTTATTGGGAGTGTTGATGAGGTAGACAAGATTAAAATGAAGAATCTGAAACCCAAATTCCCTTGCAGTCTTTGTAAGGGTGACCACTTTCTGAGGGATTTCCTTGGTCTTCCCAAGGTCTTAGAAATGTGGTCCTCCACGTCATCGACCTCTGCTAGACATGTTGGTGACGCCCCGTAAACTAGTGACATTAATGTTGGTATGAAGAAGAGAACTGTCAAATTTCCTTGCATGTTATGCGAAGGTGATCATTACTCTCACCTTTGTCCTCCTATGGATGAGGCTTCTTCTCTTTTGGAAAATCTTCAACTTCCAACTGGTTATCATAAGATTCCTCCCAACCCATCATTAGTTGATGGAATGGGAAATCCGATTCCATCCCCGGTCATTCTGGTTGATCATGTGGTCAATCTAGTTTCATCATCGGTTGAACCACTAACCAAAGTAGTTGATCCAGTTTTTTCATCAGCCATCCCCACTCTTCGTATAAAGAGTGAACCCAAAGTGATCGATCTGGTTCCGCCATCGGTCAATTCCAATCCTACCTTGAGGAGTGCCAAAGTGGTCACTTTGATTACATCATCACTCAATCCCACTCCTCATCTGAAGAGTGATAAAGTGGTTGATTTCGTTACATCATCGGTCAATCCCACTCCTCCTCTGAAGACTGCCAAAGTGGTTGATTTGGTTCCATCATCGGTCGATCCCACTCCTCCTCTGAAGAGTGCCAAAGTGGTCGATCCCACTCCTCCCTTGAGGAGTGCCAAAGTGGTTTCTCTGGTTACATCATCGGTCAATCCCACTCCTCCTTTGAAGAGTGGAAAAGTGGTCGATTTGGTTTCTCCATCGGTTGATCCCACTCCTCCTTTGAAGAGTTCAACCCAAGTGGTTGATCTAGTTCCACCACCCATTGATCCCACTCCTAAATCAAAGAGTGAGGATGTCACTCAGGTATACCTCATTAATATTTATTCACCCGGACAAGGGGGCACTCTGCATGTCTCGATGGCACCCTCTTCAAGAAATCAAATGATTTCTATTGATTGGAATCATTTGACAAAACAATGTCTTCCTTCTTATGTTCCTTTCCAAATCACCATGCAAGTTTGTGATAGGAGTATCCCGAACACTATAATATACGAAGGTGATTCAGTTAGAATCTTATTTGCGAATACTTGGAAATATTTTGGTTCCCTGTAGCTTGTGCCCATGACTCAGAATATGTTGACCTTTGACAGAATATTTAGTCAACCTTTAGGGATCCTTCCTCATTTTATGGTTACTTTGGGAGGAAAACCAGTCTACATTGATGTGATGGTAGTTCACGACCCCTTGGAATTTAACCTGCTCCTCGGGCGAGACTATGTCTATGGTATGAGAGATTTTGTGTTCACTCTTTTTCGATTGATGTGTTTCCCTCACAATGGAAACATAGTAATGATCGAACATCTTTCATTCATTGACCCTCATCTGATGGTCAACCATCCGCTTTCCCTGAACGGTCCGTACATGCCAGCGATGTCCTCCCCGCCGCGGGTCAATTATGTAACGACTTGTGCCATACGTTCAACCCCGCATGAGAGGGAATCTCTCCCTTCTCCTGAATTAGATCCGGTAGTTGACATGGTCATCTCTTCGATAGGGATTTTAGAGCCAGATATCCCTACCATTATCGAGGCCATCGACATGTATTCCTTCTAGAGTGATTTTCTTCCATCTAGTGAAGATCTCTTGGAAGCCATGATTAACGTTTGTCCCTTGACATGTATTCCTTCCAGAGCATTGTCCTCTTGGAATCCATGATCAAGGACAGGATGAGCATAGTTTTACTCTCTATATAAATCTTGTTAAAAAATGAAACAGAGGCAATGAGCATAGTTTCCCTCTCTGTAGCAAGCTCGTTAAAAAATGAAACAGAAGTTACGAGCATCGTTTTCCTCTCTATAGAAAGCTCATTAAAAAATGAAACAGAAATATAGGAATTGAACCTGGAGCCTTGAGCATAGTTATTTTCTTGTTTGAAGCTCGTTAAAAAATGAAACAATCACCTCTCCTAAAAAGTCAACTCTTTCTTTAGGTCTCATATTTGAACCTTCATTTCATCCACCCTTATCCTTTTTCTCCATCTAGTACAGAAATTGGTGACAACCTCAAAGTCAGTGAATGAATTGAATATTTGGGGGGCATGTCCCCATCCTTTTATTATCATTCTAGAGTTAAGCTGGGGGCAGAGTACCAACCAACAATGGGTATCCCAACCTTTGGAAATTACGTTGGGAATTTACAAGCATAGTTTAATTTTGTTTCAAGCTTGTGCAAAAATGAAACCAATACCGAGCTTAGTCTTTGTTATTTCTCGTGCTTGTAAATACATGAGAATGTAACCGAGTAGAATTTTATCACTTTTTCGAACTCGTAAACGTTATATGAAAAAGTAACCCCCTTGACTCTCCTTTAATCTCTTTTCAGACTCTCTAAACATGAAAAGATTGTCGAGTGATCTTGCTTCCTTTCACACTCGTTAAAAGGTTTGAAAGGGCCTCTTTCGAGTGGTAGTTTATCTCTTTTTCGGCCTCAAAAGACTCAAATCATGAAAAAGGACAACCCTAGAGTCACCTTTATGTTATTTTCAGACTCTCTAAACATAGATCGCTAAACTATACATTGAAGGGACCATATGGGAATGAACCCTTACTCATTCCAGTTCGTTAAACAAAGGAAGAGGGACTTACCGAAGTTGAGTTATATCAAGAATGTATTACCCTCCTCGAGCTCGTTAAATTAAAAAGAGGTACTCATCTATCTGGGTGGGGTGGAAATTGAAGGAAGTGGGTCAAGGTTTTTGAGAATCCTTTATGGCATCTTTTGTCGACCTTGAAGATGGCACCTTCTTGCGTCTTGCCTTACAATTGGGTAATCTGTTTGTCTCGGATTCATACCAATTCCATGTGTCGCCATACTTTTTTGTCCAAACGAAGAGTTCTCTTATTGTCGTCACATTACATTTTGGTACTCGTCAATTCAATGTTTCCAAGTTAGTTTTCGTGCCCCATCATGTTCAAGGGAATTTTCACTTGAAACCATCCATTTGCAGTATTACCAGTTTCCATTTCGTATGTCAGTCCATATTCATTTGATTCACCATCTTACATCACTTTGCTATGTCATTTTCATGTTGATGATGGGGGATACATCAAGGCCCTCCTTCGATGAGTATTGACATCACTGGTGATTTCCCTCGCACTTGTTAAATATTTACCTCAATCATCAGTAATCAAGTGGTTTCTATCATGTTCGACCTCAAAAGATCTAGTCACATGGCTAGATTTGTACCACATCGGGATTGGGACGAAGACCATAGGTTGAGCATTCACTCTACTATATGTTTTTCCCAAGCTGCGAAAGGAGATCATTTAAGCATGTTGATATATATAGATATATATATATATATATTGTCACATAGATCCATATTGTATTGGTCTATGGCTATGTTTTATCATCTCGTAGCTCCACCGTGTATTTTTCATGTCTATGATAAGTTCATTTCATGGAGGTATGGATCCACATTGTATCTTTGGTGGTCATATCCTTAGTTAATATTTTTCATGGATCCACAATGTATTGGTCTGCGGCCGTGCTTTAAGTCATATCGTCTTCTGAGCATAGGTATGCCTACCTCAGAAATGGAACATATATTAATATTGTTTGATGGTTATTTGCATCTTCTTCCAGGTTATCCAACTCCACACCCTTTCATTAAAGATTTGTAAACTGTTTCATCCATCAGTTTCTCTTCTGACCTCACACTTTAGGGGGCAAACTGTTACACATGAAATTTGCACACCTAGGTACCTTGCCCTATGTGTTGTAAGTGCCATATAAGAGTCTCATACACCTTGACACCATGGAATAACCTATGTCACAATCCCTAGTCAATGTGGAGGAGGGATATATTACATGAAGGCTAAAATACCAAGTGCACATGAATTATTATTAATATTCATCAAAAAGAAATTAATTAAGTTTGAGAATCCAACTCACATTTGGTTTCCTATTTTTTAGGGAAGGTCGAGGATATCATGGATGGTTGAAATATTTCCTCCTTAAAATCCTTGAGAGACATTTCCTCCCAAAAATCCTTAAGAGATATTTTCTACCTAAATGTCTTTCAGATCCCTTTTTAGTGGATCTGATGAGCGATCCTCTCCATGGTGGTTAAGCCTCCAAATCCTATATAATGAGGGCTTTCCATGGAGATGGGGTGTGGATATTTGAGGTATCAAACCTATGGTTTTGGGAGAAATAGGATATTGAACCTATGATTTTGGGAGCTTTGTGCAAGGGTTGGAAAAGGAGGACTTGGTGAGGCTGCTACATATGCATCTACACTTTGTAAGTACCTTGTTATGTTCTCATTAATATACATGTTTGGCCTGTTTCCTTCAAGTTTGTGTACATTTGCATGGACTTGTCTCTTTTAGATAAATATGTTTTAAACTAATCTTGGTAGAATAGGAAGTATGCATTGTCTTTGGTGTCTATTGAATTGTAGAATTCATTGAAGGACTTGAGGATCAATTTCATCCCGGACTAAGCAAGGACAAACTTTGAAAAAGGTACTCATACTTTCTTCCTCTTTTCTATTGACTAGTTTAGTTACATTTAAAGGAATGTCAGTGTTCAAAGTTAGCATTATTTTGTCTTGTTCATAGGGGTCTAAGATCCAAGAGGACATTCACCTATCCATAGGATAATTTCCTACAACATTTGTTGAGGTAACACAACCCATAATCTAGTTTGTGGTAAGAAGTCCAAAACCACATTGAAGGAGCATTAGCCACAAAAAATCCCAATTTATGCAGTCATAGGCCTTTTTCAAGTCTAGATTCAGGATGATTGCTTGTAGTTTTTTTCCCTTAATACTATGAAGACACTCCTGAGTAATGCCTATGGCATCTAAAATATGTCTTCCCTTCAAAAAACCCAATTGTTCCTTAGACAATGTGTGAGAGAGAATAGGCCTAAGTCTCCTAGCTATTACTTTTGCAATAATCTTGTAACATAAATTGCACAAAGCAATTGGACAAAAGTTGTTGAAAGAGATGGGAATGTTTACTTTCATAATCAATGCAATGAAAGTTGAATTGATTGATATAATAACCTCACCTTAGATCCTATTCTCCTCCACAACATCAAGAATGTCTTGTCCAACCAACTCGTAAAAGTACAAAAAAAAATCAACAACCCACCCATATGGACCTGGACTTTTGTCCTTTGTAAAACCTTTTAGTACCTCTAAAATTTCCTCAATGGTACAACCATTTTCAAGATTTGCAACTTCTTCCTCCATAACTAGCCTTGGATACAACCTTATTGTAGCCATCTATTCCCCAATGTAATTTTGTCATGTATCCTGAAAGAAACAATTAAAGAAAAATGTCGCTTCATCCTTTAGGGCCTCCTATCCTGTCTGAACCAAACCTGCTTCATCCTTTATCTCCTAGATGTGTTTTTTGTTCCTTCTATAGCTTGTAAAATGATGGAAGAATTTTGTATTCTTATCTCCGCTTTTTATCCAAATGGTCCTTCTCTTTTGGCGCCATCGTTCTTCCTCGTCCAACATAAATGTTTTTCCCTCAGACTCTAAAAACATCAATCGTTGGTCAGATTATGCATTGTATATTCCTTGATTCTTTTGATTATAGTGAGTAGCCAATTCAACTTCAATCTTTTCCAATTCTATCTTATCCTAAAATAATTTTTTATTGGACCATAATTTAACCCGATTTTTTAGATGTAATAGCTTACCAACTAATCTCCTTTGCGCCCCCACAACTTGTTGTAACTAAGAATCAGTCCACACTTCGCGAACCATAGTGACAAAAAAATCTTCACACAACTAGGCTGGATTAAAATTAAAAGGGTGTGCAACCGTCGACATCCCAATGCCCAGTTGAAGTAAGACTAAAGCATGATCTGATAAGAAAGGATATTCCACCCATGTCATGTATCTCATAGTTGGAGAAATAAGATCCTCCTCCACATAGATTCTATCAAGTATTTTATCAATTCCATACTCTATAGATATACCATTACGCCACATAGGAACCAACTCGACAGGTGGCACATCAACTAACTTATTTTTTTCCAAAAATTCCTTGAAAAATACTGCCAAAGGGTAAACCAATGTTGTTGTACCCCATACCACTTTTGAATTGATCATGAAGTTCATGTCCCCAGACATTATCAAATCACCATGAGCTAACAGTCCTCTACCTTCCACTTTTTCTTAGAATATCTTGCAGTTTGTACAAGGGTCGTAAACATTCATAAGAGAAATCTTCCTTTTATCCACTAAGTTGGAACGTGACAAAAAAATACCGTCACTAACAACAATAATTCAAATAAAATGGGATCCCAAGACACTAGGAGGCCACCTCACTAACAACACAAGAACTAACAAAACAATTCATCCACTCTGGTCTAAGTGCATACATAAAATTCCTTGCCTTATTCTCGTCCACAAGGGTCTCTTGTAGGAAAATAATATTGGGTAAAGTTTTTGTGATAAGTCTGTGCATGGAGGCCAATTTTAGGCGTCCTCCTACCCCTCTGATATTGAGAGAGAGGAAGATAATGATTTATCCCTTGCAAGGGATTCCATGCCTCCAAGCACCCCCTGATCAGTGTTGAAGAAAGCTAATTTACTGAAAAGGAAAGGTTTGTCCTTGTCTTTTTGCGGGAACTTCTAATTTTGATAGGTGATAATACAAGCCCCAATCCCCGTGACCATGCAAGGTCCTTTCCATTAGAAACACCATCAAATGAAGAGGCTCTAGAAACACCACTATACCCATCACTAACCACAACTTACTTCCCCAAGAAATTTGGAATTGGAATAGGGCTAGAAGCCTCTCTGAAGGTAGGAACCAAAGTCGTAATCATATTATCCAAGGATTGGTCACTCGATATAGGTTCTCCATAGCCTGGGGAAAAGAGTGAATATTCCACCATCAATGGTTCAGGTAGTTCACTTTTACTCATCACTTGAGTAGTTATAGGAACAGGTAAGGGCTCATTCTGAGCATCTAACGACTCTGAAGTCTCTAGTATAGTCTCAAAATCCTTACTCTTAGCAGTAATGGATGGGTGTAATGAATCCTAAAGGAAAAAACTATCTAGGTGGTCTCTTTCCCATGCAGATAAGGAGAAATATAGAGATGCACAGTAGTGTTTTAACTTACATATGAAGGTGTTATTCAAAGAATCTGGACTTTCCACATCCCTCGCACCCGAAAAATCTCACAGCTCTTGCGCGTCCATCCCAGGGGAGTAAAAATCAGTTGGAATGTCCTCCGAGGATTCCTCCTCCACTGTAGCTTCATAAACTTGATGACAGTCCTTCTGAAGATGACTAGTTCGCTTACAGAGAATACAACAAAATGGGATACCCAAATAGTCTAATCTCTGAACAAGTAGGTGACCCTTCCACTCAATATCCAGTGTTTCCAGAAGTCTTGCATGGATTTCCACTTCCACAAGTACCTTTTCCATCCTCTTTTCATGAGACTGTAATGCTAACTCATCAACCTTGATAAAATTTCCTAAAACATTGTCAATCGCCTCCAAGGATTTGATGTTCCACAACTAGACCAGTAGGCCCAGGAGAAGGACCCAAAGGTGGTGGTAGATAAAATATTTCGTTGATGGGTCAAACCTAATCCACCACCTCTTCAACATCATACTACAACCCTAAAAATCCCAGAACCTGTCTAAAATACGTGTTGAATCTTTCAGAATTTTAAACACACACCGAAACACCCTCTCGGCAAGGTCAATAATACCGGAGAATAACCTAGCAAAGGTTCCCAGGTAAATCACATCCAATATGCAATGGTCATATTGTATAAAGCTCAGTATTCCAACCTACCCACCATAGCACATGGAGAAACATTACATGACTCTTTGAGGCCCACGTCCATTCCCATAACCATTTTATGTTTTGTACGCTTAGGCTTCCACAACTGCACAAAATGCTTCAGAAATCCTCGCTTTCCTTTCGAGCAACCCCCCTGAAACTCTGATGCATGAGAGTCTGTGTTAGTATTCAAACCTACAACCTTATACCCATTACCCTGGTTTTCCTTCGCCTTATCAACACAGTCAACTAGATAAACCTCAGAGACCGCACCAGGAAGAATGGATGCTTCCCTGCTATGTGAAAAACTCGACACTCTGTTAGGCTGGTGAAAATTATTAGAACCAGAGGTTGAGGGTAGTGGTAACTCCTCCAAGTGTGTTAGTGGCACATTAAAGCTCTCATTAATTGAGCATAGGTTTCCTTTACTCCTGCATAGCTCATCCACCAAGGAAAGGAAGCTCACTTACTCTCAAGGCTCCTTGTCAACCGCACCCAAGAGTGCACTGACCTCATGATCCATACCGAAGTTTCCACACAACCTTAATCGACGGACACCTCAGGAGGATATCGTTAACCTTCAGATGAACTTTCTCATCAGGTAAGTTAAACTTAAAGTGGGTAAATTAGAAATAAATAATGATAAGACTGTGCACCCGTCACTTCAGGGCTTGTCATCCAGGAAACCAATGAAACATTAAAGATATTCTATGCCAATCGTGTCAAGGTGATGGATAGCGGAGGAATGAGTGGGAATCCAATGCTCTAAAAATAACTTGGGAGGAAAGAGCAAGTTAAGGGTCTAAAAAACTCGCCATAAATGAATCCCCCTACATTACCACAAAAAGACTATTGAACTAGGGAAAACTCGGAAATCCTAAAGAGCTCCATTATCCCTTCGATGGAAGCCTATAGCTAATCTAATCTGAAGAGTTACCTCGAAAAAAACTGGTCAGCCGCCATGAAACCTGCAACTCTCTCATCACTTCATTTTCTCTCTCCATCACAAGTGTATGTTTTTCATTATGTTTGGTTGTTTTGATGTAACATACCCAATCGCCCTTATGCATTGTTGGGACAATGGTGTATTTCAAAATTCTTGTCCATTTTTTGAATATGTAGATTTGATACCTTTTAATTAATTGTCCCATTATTAATTTAATTATTGCATATGTTGTTCCAGAGTCTGTACTTAAAGCTTAGAAGTACAGTGTCTAGGCATCCAAAAGTGGGTAAAAGGTGGAGAAGGGAGAAACGTCAACCTTCGGCAAAGGAAACTAAGGAAGATTTCTATGTTGGCATTGTCTAGCTTCCAACTGTTCCTGGATAGTTATATCCTGTTCAATCGCAGCCCATGAACGTTCGAGTTCAACCCGGGTAGTAGTTGTTTTAAGAATAGTGTCGAAAAGGTTTAAGGCAATGTGTGTTTGATTCGATAATCCGGGTTCAATATTAGCCTGTGTTGGTACAGGGACAGTCATGGAGGAACAGTAAAATAACAAGAACTTTAGGGAGAAATTAAGTGTTGTCTCAATTTGGTCGAATAAAAGAGAATTTATGATTTCTGAAATAAAATGGGGTGAAAATCAAAGGCTCTTTCCCGTAACTGAGTTATATCTTAATAAAAGGTATGAGGTGGGAGAGAAACATTTAGTTGTCTATGGTGTAAGGCTCCTATCAAGGGATAATCTCACGTATAAATAGGAGAGGAAAAATGTAAGGAAACAACCCGATGTAGCATAAAATAGGTATAGAATTGTGAAAGTGTTGACTGGTCTTACACCTGCTGATAGCTGGTACAGAGGAAAAATAGTAAACAATTACAGAAAACCAAAATTCATTCGCTATAGTAATTGTCGTACTAAATTATAACGAAGCATTCATCAATTAAGAATATGAAATGAAATGAAATATGAGATACAAGAAAACAAACTCATAACACAGTCCTAACGGAATTGAGAATCTTCATATTTGCTTTATATTAGCTCTCAAAATATAAAACTCTGTTACAATCGACACAAAAAGGTCCAACCTCTTTCTTTTCTTTCTGTGGTATATTTATATCGTTTTACAAATAGGATAGAATCTCAATCATCACAAAACTTCGGTTATGACAGGGAGGAGAGAAATCGCTCCATTTCTTCTTTTCTGTCTTCACTTGGTGCCAGACATTTGTCCTCGTGCGTGCTCAGTACAGGCAACACATATTTCAACCATCTGAGATATCAGCTGCGACGGTTCTGCTTGATAGCTGGCTTCAAAGAAGTAACATTCTCGGGCTAACTGTTGCAGCCTGTCTTCCATATGTCCGTCTATGATGTTGATGGCGCATAATTGCGCGCTTGGTCTAATCATGCATTTGTCTATTTGGACTATGTCCACCATAGTCACTTGGGAAATCTCGGTCGAATCTCTTTCCTCTCTTTCCTTCAAATCAAGTGATATTTTTTCCATATCCATTTGCATCAACGCCTCGACATTACCTCCGATATCAACGCCTAGCAGATCGTCGTCTATAGAACTAAAAGCCTCTTCTAAGGAATTCGTTATCTTTTTGGCTTGTTGCTTGCCTTCGGCGATGTTGTGCTCCCATTCTTTTAATAGAATGTTTCCTCTGGTCTGTTCTGAAATGGTGAGCCTGGGAGTACTTCACGAACCCCTGTTGTTTGTGGCTATCATAGCCTCTTGGAAGGCGACCCGAGCTGCTTCAGCTTCCCTCTCTCTAGAAGATAAATTCTCTGAAACCTAGTTAACTAACAAACAGTTGTCCCAGATCGCTTCTACCTTCGCGAGCAAATTTCGTTGTGCCGCAGAGACTCTGCTCCGAATCTCAATCGCCTGGGATTTGAACATCCCGATATTTATCATTCTGTTCTCGACGATCTCCACCATAGCTTGTATCTGTTGGATCAAATTCCTTTGCTGGATCGCTTGCATCTGACCATCCCGGACCACCAGTTGTTCTTGCTCGAGCTTAGTTTTGAGCATCTCTATCTCGTTTTTATTGACCAACCTGGCCTGCTCTATTCCTACACTTGCCTGGTCTTTAGCAGTCTCTATTGTTGTGGCCAGTCTAGCTTCAAGGGTCCTAATGATGCGATTTTTTCGTTTAAGTTGGTTTTTCAAGAGCCCGACTGAAAATTGATTCGTCGAGGCATATGCTCCTAATGACCCTACTATTTCAGTCGCAAATTGTTCATTCTTCTTGTCTTTTCCATTAGTTATAACTTTATATTTCTTGGCAGTTAACTCTCCTTCCTGATAGAATTCCCTTTTTACTACTGCCTTTCTCTTCTTATCGAAGAAAAACTCATTCGGAGGGAGTTCTTCTACCCTTATAGGCCGCAACTCTTCATTAAATATCCATCCTGCATCAATATTTCCCTACGTCGACTGTAAGGGGGTAACTGACGTGATAGGTTCTCTTATCTGCTTTGCTGATTTTCCCGGAGTAGTGACCAGACTCTGCTTCTTTAGCGGGTCAGGAGTCTTTATCTCTGTTTTCGAACTCTTAGTTTGCTCTCCCTCGTCCTGGTGTTTTTCTTCATCGGAAGTCACATCCTTAGAACCTTCAGCATCTCTCTATTTTGCCTCCAACATACTGGGACTTTCACCCTGCAACACTGCGGGAGGACAACTACGTCGATGTTCTTGGAACTTCATAACATCGACTCTTTCTTCAGGTGCTAAAGTTTGTATCCGAGCTAGAATCTTGGCATAGGACCTTGCGCCTCAGAAAATGTCATCCGAGGGTGAATTCTAGTGCTCAAATCTCTTGAGCCCACAACTGGCCAAATGATTGCTCACGACCCTCTGCGGCTCGTGCTTCTTGTATTCAATGGAGACCAAATTTAGGTCTTCCAGGGTTGTTGCCTCGGCTTTCGCATGCCCGAAATCTAATAAAGAATGAGAATTCAAATGAACAGGAAAAGGTGATCATACCTTCTTCGAGTATCCCTTAAGCTCTTTGCTTTTACCACCAATTACTATTTGCCTAGCGACCTCACGACAATCCAACTTGTCGGGAATGAACAATGGAAACGCATGCAGGGGGACCGAAGCCCTGAAAACTCGGAGGTATGAAAATTCTACTTCTACATACTAGTCTTCTATGCTTCTCAGATTCGTTACTATGCTGTCCGAGATCCGGGGTGGCGGGTGATCAAACATGGTGACATGGAGGGGCACCATCACCCAGTTAAAGATTTCATACACAAAATTTTCCACTTTGTTTTCCCATAATTTTCCATGATAAAGGTGTATGGGTTTGTCTTCTGTTGGAGTCCAACTCCAGCTCATTAAGGGAAATGGTGTCAAAAAACAAACAGCGTCCATAAAGTATGCAGACATGAAGAACGAAGATGCCTTCCCGTTCTCTTTTTGCGCCCGATACTCTGTGACCTGACTGGTCAAGCTATCGGAAAGCATCTTTGCCCAGTCGAAGGAACTACCTTTGTCGACCCGAAACATTATAGGCACCCACGGAAGAAAAAAATGTGAGGTGTCCTCTCTCCCGTATAACCTACATGTCATCATGGCTACATATTTGTACTGCAGTTCTAAAGAAGCGATTGAATATATGTCGTGGCTATCAGCTCTGAACTTCGCGGTGTTCGAAACCCAATCTTTTATTAAAATGGACATGGTTTTATCATACTGTATGCATTCCTTCTCCTTGAACTCGTCCAAGAATTCAACACCATATGTGTAGTCAGATGTTGTGGGCATCTTATACATGACTTGCAGATGTTCTGGCCTGAAAGTCCCGATGGTGACTTTCTGCTCGTTCATGATGGTTCTGGTCGGTATGTCCACATGGTCTAATGCCCATAGGACCATGTCATAATATGGAAGCAATCGTGGCCTGGCTGCTACTTTGTGCATTCCAGATTGGATGACTATTTTGTACTTGGTGGTTATATCATCTTTTTCGTTGTCGTTGGAGTCATCGGAATAATGCACCAATTTTGCCTGTAGAACATCCGAAACGAACGACCAATTTGGGACCGAGGCGAAGTATCAACGACATTTTCTGAGCCTTGTCCCAAAATCTCAACATTGGCTATGGATGTTTTTCGCGGAGCCATGGCTGGAGATTGTGTTTTAGCTCTTCTGTGATAGAGATACGTATATATACAGAAGATTGTTTGCTCAGAGATAATGTGCTCTGCGTGATATGAAAATTCATTTGTTATAATGAACCACAGCTCTTATATATATTCAAAAACTTGGTACCTTTCAGAACAATTATGTCAAATCATGTTTAGAAATAAATTTTGCCATAAAAATCCGATCTTGTATTCATCGATTTACCCTATTTCCTCATCAATGCCATAAATTTTGGCGGTTTGAAACGCCAGTGGCGTATGGAAAGACTAAGGCTACCTCGTAAATCATGCAGACATCAAAACATGGGATATGTATTGATTTAGCTTAATTAATCTGGTTTTACCAACGTTAATCAATATTTCGGTACTCGTTATATCGGGGATTTTACTTTAACATTTTGAATCTCTAACACCTGAGACTGCGATGATCGATTTTGGTTAATAAAAAGGTAATCGTGGTTTGGGGATCGATTAATTTCATAATTATTATATTCGTCATATCGTGACTCGGAGCTTCGAAAATAAGTTTTCGGGAGGTTTGCATGCCGAGCTGCGAAACCGCGAGATCGCGATAACATGACTTAATTAAAAGGGAAAATAATCTTGGATTAAGTGATTAATTGATTATGTTTATATCCTTATCGTGATTTCGCGAGTTGGGGTTTAGAGGGTGTAACTTTTGAAAAGGAAAATGTCGAGTGGCGAAATGCCGACAGAATTTTTTTAGCATGGTTTTGATTTTACTTTTAACCGTGACCTTGGTTACTAAAATAAGGACTTCGTGTTCTCGGCTATCGGGGCTACGACAATAAATTTTTGGGTTTGGCGAACGCTGAGGTACGAAACCCCGACGACGTTCAATCATGGGTTAGGGAAAACTTTACCCTCATTACTGTCCTGAGTGAAAAATTAAAATGATTTTGTTGTTTCGTAGCTCGGGGCGTGTGAACTAAATGACTTATAGTATCCGAACTATGAGATCCCGAGGTAGAAAAAAAGAGGAAACATTTTTACGAAAGGTAGGACTCGCCTCGAGAGTACAATAATTATCGTTGCTCGAGTGATAAAGCTTTCAGATATTTTGAAACCTCAGAGGGAAAATACGAAAACCATCTTTCGATTTCAAGCATTAAGTATGAAATTTGTGACGGGCTAGAAAAACAAAGGCGGCTCCAACATAGGCTCCAACTAGGGATCTCGCTTTCTTGTAAGGCGGGAAGAACAGTAGACCACGTGCCAATATTGGGTAAATGGATTCAATAGCTTCAATCAGACGAAAAGGTTCCTGAGAACAGGGTAACGAAGGGGAAACGAGACTTCGTTCTTTACCTTGAAAAGCTTTTTCAAAATCAAATACTCTTTTTAAACTTAGTTGTAGTCCCTTTCACAACTTTCCCTTTCTCGCTACTAAATTCAAGTCTTCTTTAAGACAATCGAAATAGTCCTAGGAGACACAACAGATCTTGCGGCTATCGACTTGCTTCAAAGAATAAGATTATATGTTTTTAATTGGGAAGTCCCGTCTGAATTTGGGATGTGGATCAGGTTCTAAAAAGCATTGGTTACCAGAGTAGAGTGATATTCATGTATAACAACCTTACAAATATCTTAGATATTTCTTCACTGCCAGCGAGCTTGTTCAGTACCCCGGTGAAGTTATCGGGCCCCTTTTACTGAATTTCCTTTCACCACTTCGGAAAATATTTATGCATTTAAATGCTGAGACGAGGGCAATCATTTCAGAATCTCCTTTCATCGTCTCTTAGACTAGGTGGGGGCAATCATTTCTGAATTTCCTTTCACCACCTGTCTTATAATTTGCTTTTTAGAGCGCGAAGATGGGGGCAATCAGTTTGTATCAGGGTTGATATTTCTGTAATATTTTGCATTATAGGTCTGTCAACTTACTTTCATTACTCGGTACCAACCTTCCCTTGACCTTCACCACACCTTTGTTCTTAGGGAGAGAAAGGAAAATAACTTTTTTAGGGCATTCTATTTGAGCAAGCTTCAATCCTCCGATGCCGTTGAAAAACCTAGGAAAGTTAGGATTACTCTAAACGTTCCTTCGCTCAGCAGGGGATCGAGTAGTTGTCAAGACTCGCTTTCTTTTCACAATCTGCTTTGAAGCTCACGAAGTTGAAACAAAAAACTCTTATCCCTTCGTATATGAAACGAAAAGATGGTGACTCTTTTTAAGAGGTAAACTCAAAGATAGAAAGGATGCCAGGTAGTGACTTACCGATTAAAAATACAGAGGTCAAAAATTCAAAACTGACTCTTGTAGATATTTTCGGGAATACTTTACTTTGACTAACCGCTTTCAAATTTGGTGAATCATTTTATTTATCTTAATTTTTTATAGACTATTAAACCAAGAAACAATTATGTTATCTATCAGTTTAGGTGATGTTGCTGTTAGAGTGAGGTTACCTTGGTTTTCTTTAATAGTCCTTTAGAACATGTCGTTTGATAAATCTCATTTTTTACCTTTTCATTTCAATTTCTTTGCGCAATATGAAATTTCTTAGGTATCACCTGTTTAGGCCGATTTATTTCTAACACTGACTTTCAGTTTACTTCTCCTGCTTGTTTCGTATGCAGCTGGAATCCTGCAAGAGGCAAATACAAATATTATCAGGGCTATCCGAAATGTGTCGAAAGTTCATGAATGAAAAAAGAAAATCAAGAGAAATGTTTAAATGAAAAACACATATATGTACACAAAATATATATAATAATTAAAAAATTATTTATTTTATTTTATTTTTTATTTTTTATCCGGCGACTGTTACGTCATGTAATGCTTTAGATACCTCCCATTGACAGGGGCGTTGAGGACTTCTCCATCTATATTTTCCAGTAGGAAAGAATTTTTTCCTTCCAGAGCCGAGACCCTGAATGGACCATACCAAAGGTGGTCAAATTTACCATGTTTTGCTGCTTCTTCCTTTCTTGCATCCCACCTTAACACTAAATCACCTGGGAGGAATTCTCTGTCCTTTGCTTTGCGGTCGAATAATGCTTTCATGTCATCTTGGTACTTCTGCATCTTTTCATCTACTTCGACTCTATGTTGTTGAACCTCAATCAACTGATTAATTCTCCTGGTGACATGATTGGGTTCTTCATTTTGATCTTTCCATAACTTCATTACTGGTAGCACTAGGTTTATAGGTAGGACATCATCTGTCCCATAGACCATTTGAAAAGGCGAAATGATGATAGACCTCTTTGTGCTTATGTGGTTCGGCCACAATGCGTATTTTAAGTGTACATGCCAAGACCTTTTATTTTCATCCAATACTTTCTTGATTATATTTACCCGGCTCTTGTTAGATGACTCGACCAATCCGTTTCCCTGGGGGTAATATGTTGTGGAATGGCCAAGAACAATGTTATACTTTTGACAGAAGTTGATCATAGCCATAGATTTAAAGGCCTGGGAATTGTCAGTAACTATCTTTCGGGGGCAACCAAATCTTGACAAAATATTATCTTCTAAGAAATTGATTACCACCGAGTCTGTTGCCCTTTTGGTTGGAATGGCTTCCACCCACTTAGTAAAATAATATGTAGCTGTTAATATCCACTTTTGTTGAGCACTGGAATGGGGATTAATTTTTCCTATGAATTCTAGACCCCATTGCTGAAATGGGGCTTCAGCTTTGACTGGAACTAGAGGCAGTGCCAGGAGCTTTTGTTTATCTGCGAATAGTTGACAAGGGTTGCAGGCACGCACTTTGGCGTTGACGTCCAAAAAGAGTTTTGGCCAGTAGTATCCAGCCCTCAAGATCTTGTAAGTTGTAGCTCTCAATGCGTGATTCCCCCCACAGACTCCCTCATAAAATTCGTCTATAACCCGCTGAGCTTCCGATTCAACTAAATAGACTAATAGGAAACCGAGTAGATCTTTCCAAGATAGCTAACTCTCGGCGATACAATATTTAACTGCATGGAGTTTTAAAGTTCTGGCTTTAGATGGTGATAGTTCATTTGGGCATTTTAGGGTTAGCAGATAAGACACTATGTCTCTATACCATCCTGACGATATGAAATTCTCTTCGATCTTGTTTGGCCCTGTTTTCTCATCCAACTCGTTTAGGTTCGTGTCTTCGTCACCTTCCTGTAGGCAATTGATATCTAGGGCTCTGAAATTTGACTAAGCTAAGAGTTTTTCCAGGCCTTGCCCTTTTATCAATTTGGTCGGTTTGACTTCCAGATCGAATTCTTGGATTTTAGCGAGCCATCGCCCTCTTTTTCCGTCGCTGTCTGGCTGTACCAATATATCTTTCATAGAACTGGTAGGCACGTACGCAATTATCTTTGAGTGTAGTACATAAGTTATGAATGCCTTTAATGATTTTACCATCGCGTACGCATGTTTTTCTATTATGTCATACTTCAGTTCTACGTCTCTAAGGCTCTTGCTAAAAAACGCGATCGGTTGTTCGAATCCTTCTTCATTCTTTTGTAGGAGCATCGATAGTGTGTTCAGAGGAAAATGAGAAAATAAGAAAATCTTTCAGATAGTCTGGGATCTCTAACACAGGTGTCTCGCTTATCACTTTCTTAATATGTGCGAACGATGCTCTGGCCTCGGTCGTCCATTTTACTTCGATGTCCTTCTTCAACATACTTGTGATCAATTTCACAATCTCAGCGAAATTCGGGATAAACCTTCGTAAGAAATTTATTTTACTTAAGAAAGATTGAATTTCTTTTACATTTTTAGGAATATTTATAGTATCTATTGCTTCAATCCTCTTAGGATCAATCCTGATTCCATCCCTAGATATGATATGACCCAACAGCTTACCTACCCACATGGCGAAATGTGATTTCTTTGGGTTTAAAGATAGACCAAACCTGCGGCATTTTTCGAAAGTCTGTTTAAGATGTATCAAGTGTTCTTCGTCGGTTTTAGAGAAAACTGTCAAATCGTCGACGTAAATGACTACAAACTTATCCCTTTCTCCTATGAAAACGATTTCCATAGCGCGCTGGAATGTGGCCCCTGCATTCATCAAACCAAAAGGCATTTTGTCATACATGAACGTACCCCATGGTGTGGTGAAAGCAGTTTTTTCTCTGTCTTGCTCATTCATGGCGATTTGATTATAACCAGAGAACCCGTCGATCATAGACATTCGGTTTGCTCCAACTACCTTTTCTAATACATGGTCCATTTTGGGCAGCGGATAGTTGTCCTTGAGAGACGACTTATTTAAGTTCTGGAAATCCACACACAGTCTGATTTCCCCACTCTTTTTCCTGACCGGGACCAGGTTTTCTACCCAATCTGAGTATTTCAGAGGTACGATTATTTTCGCGTCTAAAAGTTTCTTAACTTCTTTTTCAACCATAGGTAACAAAATGGGGTTGATCTGTCTAAGCTTTTTCCTAAATGGTTTAACTCCAGGCTTCAAAGGTATCTTGTGGTCAATTACAGAAGTGTCATATGTTCTTAACTCATCATAAGACCAGGTGAAAACATCATTATACTGTCTGAGTAGGTCTTTATACTTAACTTTTACTTCGGGAGGGAGGAACTTGGATATTTTTACCACCCTGGATTCTTTTTCAGTTCCTATGTCACAGTCCTCCACTTCTTTCGGTTGGGGTTGTAAAGTGGATTTTACAGGTACATCGTTCTTATCAAAAATTCTTTCTAAAGGAATCAACCCTTTCGGAATCTGGTTGTTTTTAAGGACCAGCATACGATGATCCGCAATTTTTTCTCAAAAGGCTTTGGGATCTTCCCCTTCTTGCATGATCCATATCGGGTCATTTTGATTTTCTTGGTCTGCGTGAGTCTCGTAGAATTCACCCACTGCTTCAAGAAACTTCTTGATTTGTTCATCATCCTCAAAGACCTGCCAATGTTGGATATTGTCTGGTATGGATGGTCTATTTCTGATTTCAATGTGATACTTCAATTTGAAAGTCGTGGGAGGGGAGAAGGTTGAAGCTGCTTTAGCCAATGCATCAGCATGTAAATTCTCTGTGCGAGGGATAAAGTGGACATTTATGGACAAGAAAAAAATTTCCATGAGATCCCAGGCACAATTTCTGTATGATCTTAATCTAGGATGCTTGGCTTGGTACTGTCGATTTATCTGTTTGACTATTAACTTTTCATCTCCATATACCTCTAAGTTATTTATTTTTAGCTTTTTAGCAGCTTCTAATCCTAAACCCAGCGCTTCATACTCACATACGTTGTTAGTATAATCAATATCCCACTGCAATCGGTAGGAAAAAGGAACAACAAATTTACCTTTGGGAGCCACTAAAAGCACTCCTGCACCCACCCCTTCAGAAGATGAAGCACCGTCAAAATACATTTTCCAGACACCAGTGTTACACAGATCCTCTGTCATGTAACTTGATTCTTCTCGCTCTATATCATTTTCCTTCGGACAACCATCTAAACCATCATCAAAAGACAAGATACAATTTCTCAGATCTTGGTCCACGATGTAAATAGGGAAATTGTTTGGGTTTTGAGGGTCTCTCACTGTATATGCTAATCTCGTTTCTCTGTACAACCTAGTAAACTGACCTCCAAACACAAGAATTGTGGCGAACGTCATATCCAATTGAAGAGAACCCCCCAACTTGGCTCCCCATAACCTAGACAACAGTAAGCCATACTTAGGGGGAATATCTGCAATAACCACATCCATCAAGATACTCTTAATCGGGACCTACGCTAGGGTAACTACCAGATCCTTTATCATCCCCATACACTTAACCCTTCTTGAGTCAAAAGAGTAAAGATCTCCATAAGGTCTGGTGATCTGGAGACCCAACTTGTCCATAATAATCTTTGGCATAACGTTGTGGGAGGCTCTGGAGTCTAACATGCAATTATGTAGCAATTGATCATACACATTTAGAGTGATATAAAAGGGAGCAATGGTGTCTTTGGCCCCTTCAAAATGGGGACCAAAAGTGATGTTAGGTTTTTCATCTTCTAGGTTTAAAACATCAGACTGGTTTTCTAGCTCAGAGACACCCATCGCTTTGGTAATCTGCTTCTGATAAACGGGGTTTTTTGCTAATTCTACCAAAGGGATTGGTATAGTAATTTTATTTATCTCATTTTCAAAACTGAAAGCTCCGCTCACCTTGTCTATTTATTTGGTTGAGACTTCTGAATCCTTCCTTTCCGACTTATTTGTCTGGACCGCTTTATTACTCATGGTCCTGGTTGAAGACGTAATTTTATTTACCGTTTCGGTTCCTTGTGCTTGGGTTTCAACTTTTTCCACTCCGGACTCTTGTGTGCTTAATACTTTAGTTTTGTCATTGGGTAATAAGGTCTCTTCCGGAGTAGGCTCATAAGTTTGACCTCTTTGGAGGATTTTCTTGGGTTGAGCAGTTAAGATGGGCTTACTCTTAGATCTTAAGTTATATTTGGGTTGGATCTCAACCATTATCATCTCAGTTTCTTGTTGAGATTCACAGAGATCAGTGTGATCACCTTCTTCACCCTTATTTGACGGTTGTCGCATGCTTAGAGATTTTTCATAGTCTTCTCGAGTCAGATATGGTTGAGTGCAGTCATCACCGAAGTTTGTGACATCATTATTTGAATCTCCGAAGTCTTGAAAATCGTTTGCTCCTATAAAATTTTCATTCTTTAAGGGAGCTTGTACTTTTTTATCTTCATTTTTTATTTGTCTTTGCTGGTTCGGGGGGTTGGGATTCCTCTTGAAATCCTTTTGGGGAAAGAGTCAACTTTGGCCTGTTCGAGCTCCATTCTGGATATTTTATTAGACAGTTCTTTAATTACTCTGGCCATATCGTCTACCCTATCATCTACAGATCTATTAGACCCTGACGGACCTGCTTGTTCTCTAAAGCGTTTGGTCTCTCGGTTTTCCGTTTCTAATTTAGATTTAAGCTTACCCGAAGCCATCATATTAGACTCTATTTCTACCGCATCGTCCTGCATTCGGTTTAGGGTGGCTCCCCTTCTTTCTCGCAAAAGGAGTGCAAAATCCGGCTCGAAAGCTACAGCAAAAGTTACTTTGGCTGCGGGTTGGGACAGTTTAACCTCGGCTGGGATTTTATTATACAGTTTGTTGAATCTTTGAATAAATTCCATGATTGTTTCTGAATTCTTTTTTCTTAAAGACCCAAATTTGGTTAAATAATATAGATGGTCTTTTCTCTCACCCCATTGTCTGAGGAAATCATCTTCCAAAGCGTCATAAGACAAGATAGATGCTGCAGGTAGGCTCTGAAACCAAGCTTGGACCTGGCCTTCGAAGGTTTGGACAAGAAGTCTCGAATATACGTCCCCATGTTCGATACCTAGAATATCTGCGAATTGATCAAAGAAATTAATATGTTCGGCTGCGGTCAGATCCCCTTCCCCGATGAATTTTGGTAAATTTTTTATGTAATTTTCGGGAAGGTCGTGTAGAGGGATGGGCAATACTAAGGGAGAATATCTGGCTATAACTTTCGCAAACACTCTGGGAGGTGGGGCAGGCCCTTGGCCTCCATCTCCTTCTAGAGGGGTGCCTCCTCCTCCTCCTCTGATAAACCCTCCACCTCCTCCTATAAACCCTCCACCTCCTCCTCCGGCGGCTGCCATCGTTATTTGTGGAAAGTTACAAAGGGGGTTTCAGAAAATTAAAAGTGACTCTTTATTTTCTTCGCGAAGAGGAAAATCTGATGAGGAAAGATAAGGAACGCGAGGACTCGGTTCCTCGGATTTGCGAGAGACAAAATCAGGAGAACCGACGGGTGTGGGAACCGAATGCGTAACACACTCTTCAAAATTTGGTGAGGTCGGGAAATTTAACTGAAGGAAAGATGGTATGTCAACTGCCAACGAACTTTCAATAGGGCCCTTTTCTTTGTGTACTAAGGGGATTGTCGGATGAATCTCACTCCTAACTTGGAACAGTTTGGCATTAAAACTTTAGTATCAAAGAGAGGACTGCGTGAAGTTGAGGGTTCAGAAGAACTCTTAGTCTTCAGCTGTGGAATTTTAAGTTTGTAAACTGCAGTGGTTGGCTTAAGAGAGCCTCTTGCCTTTAGAATCTTTTTGGGATCAGTAACGGGCGTAATCTACTTACCATCCAGGTTTTGTCTAGTATTCCTTCGACCGGATGCCAGTTTATTATTTGTGGAGTCGCGAAGGGAAAGATTAGAAAGCCTTAAATGGTGCGTACTCTTTGTTCACTATCAAAGTGTAACACTTTCAATGAAAAAAAATATCGTTTTCCCAGGGAAAAGATTGCGTAACTTCGGTCCCCGGAAATGGCGCCAGAAAGATGTTGTTCCAAAGTCTGTACTTAAGGCTTAGAAGTACAGTGTCTAGGCATCCGAAAGTGGGTAAAAGGTGGAGAAGGGAGAAACGTCAACCTTCGGCAAAGGAAACTAAGGAATATTTCTATGTTGGCGTTGTCTATCTTCCAACTGTTCCTGGATAGTTATATCATGTTCAATCGCAGCCCATGAACGTTCAAGTTCAACCCGGGTAGTAGTTATTTTAAGAATAGTGTCGAAAAGGTTTAGGGCAATGTGCGTTTGATTCGATAATCTGGGTTTGATATTAGGCTGTGTTGGTACAGGGACAGTCATGGAGGAACAGTAAAATAACAAGAACTTCAGGGAGAAATTAAGTGTTGTCTCAATTTGGTCGTATAAAAGAGAATTTATGATTTCAGAAATAAAACGGGGTGCAAATCAAAGGCTCTTTCCCGTAACTGAGTTATATCTTAATAAAAGGTATGAGGTGGGAGAGAAACATTTAGTTGTCTATGGTGTAAGGCTCCTATCAAGGGAGAATCTCACGTATAAACAGGAGAGGGAAAATGTAAGGAAATAACCCGATGTAGCATAAAATAGGTATAGAATTTTGAAAGTGTTGATTGGTCTTACACCCGCTGATAGCTGGTATAGAGGAAAAATAGTAAACAATTACAGAAAACCAAAATTCATTCGCTATAGTAGTGGTCGTACTAAATTATAAGGAAGCATTCATCAATTAAGAATATGAAATGAAATGAAATATGAGATACAAGAAAACAAACTCATAACACAGTCTTGACGGAATTGAGAATCTTCAGATTTGCTTTGTATTAACTCTCAAAATATAAAACTCTGTTACAATCGACACAAAAAGGTCCAGCCTCTTTCTTTTCTTTCTGTGGTATATTTATACCATTTTACAAATAGGATAGAATCTCAATCGTCACAAAACTTCGGTTATGACAGGGAGGAGAGAAATCGCTCCATTTCTTCTTTTCTGTCTTCACTTGGTGCTAGACGTTTGTCCTCGCGCGTGCTCAGTACAGGCGACACATATTTCAACCATCTGAGATATCAGTCGCGACGGTTCTGCTTGATAGATGGCTTCAAAGAAGTAACATTCTCGGGCTAACTGTTGCAGCCTGTCTTCCATCTGTCCATCTATGATGTCGATGGCGCATAATTGGGCGCTTGGTCTAATCATGCATTTGTCTATTTGGACTATGTCCACCACAGTCACTTGGGAAATCTCGGTCGAATCTCTTTCCTCTCTTTCCTTCAGATCAAGCGAGATTTTTGTCATATCCATTTGCATCAACGCCTCGACATTACCTCCGCTATCAACGCCTAGCAGATCATCGTCTATAGAACTAAAAGCCTCTTCTAGGGAATTCGTTATCTTTTTGGCTTGCTTCTTGCCTTCGACGATGTTGTTCTCCCATTCTTTTAATAGAATGTTTCCTCTGGTCTGTTCTGAAATGGTGAGCCTGGGAGTACTTCCCAAACCCCTATTGTTTGTGGCTATCATAGCCTCTTGGAAGGTGACCTGAACTGATCCAGCTTCCCTTTCTCTAGCAGATAAATTCTCCAAAACCTGGTTAACTAACAAACAGTTGTCCCGGATCACTTCTACCTTGGCGAGCAAATTTCATTGTGCCGCAGAGACTCTGCTCCGAATCTCAATTGCCTGGGATTTGAACATCCCGATATTTATCATTCTGTTCTCGACGATCTCCACCCTAGCCTGTAGTTGTTGGATCAAATCCCTTTGCTGGCTCCCTTGCATCTGACCATCCCGAACCACCAACTGTGCTTGCTCGAGCTTATTTTTGAGCAGCTCTATCTCATTTTTATCGACCAAGCTGGCCTGCTCTATTCCTACGCTCGCCTGGTCTTTAGCAGTCTCTATTTTTGTGGCCAGTCTGGCTTCAAGGGTCCTAATGAGGCGATTTTTTTGTTTAAGTTGGTTTTTCAAGAGCCCGACTGAAAATTGATTCACCAAGGCATATGCTCCTAATGTCCCTGCTATTTCAGTCGCGAATTGTTCATTCTTCTTGTCTTTTCCATCAATTATAACTTTATATTTCTTGGCAGTTGACTCTCCTTCCTGATAGAATTCCCTTTTTACTACTGCATTTCTCTTCTTATCTAAGAAAAACTCATTCGGAGGGAGTTCTACTCTTATAGGCCTCAACTCTTCATTGAATATCCATCCTACATCAATATTTCCCTGCATCGACTGCAAGGGCGTAACTGATGTGATAGGTTCTCCGATCTGCTTTGCTGATTTTCCTGGAGTAGTGACCGGACTCTGCTTCTTTGGTGAGTCGGGAGTCTTTATCTCTGTTTTTGGACTCTTAGTTTTCTCTCCCTCGTCCTGGTGTTTGTCTTGATCGGGAGTCGCATCCTTAGAGCCTTCACCATCTCTCTGTTTCGCCTCCGACATACTCGGACTTTCACCCTGCAACATTGCGGGAAGACAACTACATCGATGTTCCTGGAACTTCAGAACATTGACTCTTTCTTCAGGTGCTAAAGTTTATATCCGAGCCAGAATCTCGGCATAGGACCTTGAGCCTCGAAAAATGTCATCCGAGGGTGAATTCTCGTTCTCAAATCTCTTGAGCCCGCAACTGGCCAAATGATTGCTCACGACCCTCTACGGATCGTGCTTCTTATATTCAATGGAGACCAAATTTAGGTCTTCCAGGGCTGTTGCCTCGGCTTTGGCATGCCCAAAATCTAATAAAGAATAAGAATTCAAATGAACAGGAAAAGGTGGCCATACCTTCTTCGAGTATCCCTTAAGCTCTTTTCTTATACCACCAATTATTATTTGCCTAGTGACCTCATGACAAACCAACTTGTCGAGAATGAACAATGGCAACGCATGCGGGGGGACCAAAGCCCCGAAAACTTGGAGGTATGAAAATCCTGCTTCTACATACTAGTCTTCTATGTTGCTCAGATTCGTTACTATGATTTCCGAGATCCGGGGTGGCGGGTGACCAAAAATGGTGACATGCAGGGGAACCATCACCCAGTTAAAGATTTCATACACAAAATTTTCCGCTTTGTTTTCCCATAATTTTTCATGATAAACGTGTATGGGTTTGTCTTCTGCTAGAGTCCAACTCCAGCTCATTAAGGGAAATGGTGTCAAAAAACAAATTGTGTCCATAATGTATGCAGACATGAAGAATGAAGACGCCTTCCCATTCTCTTTCTGCGCCCGATACTCTGTGACCCGACTGGTCAAGCTATCGGAAAGCAGCTTTGCCCAGTCGAAGGAACTGCCTTCAGCGACCCGAAACATTAGAGGCACCCACAGAAGAAACAAATATGACGTGTCCTCTCTCCCGTATAACCTGCATTTCATCATGGATACATATTTGTTCTGCAGTTCTAAAGAAGCGATTGAATATATGTCGTGGCTATCAGCTCTGAAGTTCGCAGTGTTCAAAACCCAATATTTTATTAAACTGGACATAGTTTTATCATACTGTACGCATTCCTTCTCCTTGAACTCGTCCAAGAATTCAGCGCCATATGTGTAGTCGGACGTTGTGGGAAGCTTATACATGGCTTGCAGATGTTCCGGCCTGAAAGTCCCGATGGTGACTTTCTGCTCGTTCATGATGGTTCTGTTTGGTATGTCCACCTCGTCTAATTCCCATCGGACCATGTCATAATATGGAAGTAATCGTGGCCTGGCTTCTACTTTGTGTATTCCAGATTAGATGACTATTTTGTACTTGGTGGTTATATCATCTTTTTCGTTGTCGCTGGAGTCATCGGAATAATCCACCAATTCTGCCTGTAGAACATCTGAAATGAACGACCAATTTGGGACCGAGTCAATACTTCGAGGCGAAGTATCAGCGACATTGTCTGAGCCTTGTCCCGAAACCTCAACATTGGCTTTGGATGTTTTTCGCGGAGCCATGGCTGGAGATTGTGTTTTAGCTCTTCTGCGATAGAAATACGTATACATACAGAAGTCAGTTTGCTCAGAGATAATGTGCTTTGCGTGATATGAAAATGCATTTGTTATAATGAACCACAACTCTTATATATATTCAAAAACTCGGTACCTTTCAGAACAATTCTGTCAAATCATGTTTAGAAATAAATTTTGCCATAAAAATCCGATCTTATATTCATCGATTTACCCTATTTCCTCATTAATGCCATAAATTTTGGCGGTTTAAAACGCTAGTGGCATATGGAAATACTAAAGCTACCTCGTAAATCATGCAGACATCAAAACACGGGATATGTATTGATTTAGCTTAATTAATCCGGTTTTAGCAACGTTAATCAATATTTCGGTACTCGTTATATCGGGGATTTTACTTTAACATTTTGAATCTCTAACACCCGAGACTGCGATGATCGATTTTGGTTAATAAAAAGGTAATCGTGGTTTGGGGCTCGATTAATTTCATAATTATTATATTCGTCATATCGTGACTTGGAGCTTCGAAAATAAGTTTCCGGGAGGTTTGCATGTCGAGCTGCGAAAACACGAGATCGCGATAACATGACTTAATTAAAAGGGAAAATAATATTGGATTAAATGATTAATTTATTACGTTTATATCCTTATTGTGATTTCACGATTCGAGGTTTAGACGGTGTAACTTTTGAAAAGGAAAACGCCGAGTGGCAAAATGCCGACAGAATTTTTTTACCATGGTTTAGCTTTTACTTTTAACCGTGACCCTGGTTACTAAAATAAGGACTTCGTGTTCTCGGCTATCATGGCTACGACAATAAATTTTTGGGTTTGGTGAACGTCGAGGTGCGAAACCCCGACGACGCTCAATCATGGGTTAGGGAAAACTTTACCCTCGTTACTGCCCTGAGTGAAAAATTAAAATTATTTCGTTGTTTCGTAGCTCGGGGCGTGTGAACTACATGACTTATAGTATCCGACCTACGAGATCCCGAGGTAGAACAAAAGAATAAACATTTTTACGAAAGGTAGGAATCACCTCGAGAGTACAATAATTATCGTTGCTCACGTGATAAAGCTTTCAGGGATTTTGAAACCTCACAGGGAAAATACGAAAACCATCTTTCGATTTCAAGCATTAAGAATGAAATTTGTGACGGGCTAGAAAAACAAAGGCGGCTCCAACAACATACAATATAATATTGTAGTTTCATACATACAAACTAAACAATAATTCATTCATAACATAGCAATAATAATTCAATATAATTACACATAGCATCATATACACTTATCTTTTGGGAATAATTCACCAATTGGCTACAAATGAAGGGCATTCCACCCAACCATAAGCTCTGTTACACATAATATTTATACAATAGGCCACCCCTGAGCTAAGGCTATGATTCCAAAAGGACGATTTTTTTTATGGTTATCTCTAGTCCTCTCTCTCTCCCTCATCTCATTCATAAAATTTATATTTTGTTCATTCTCACAAAAATTCGGATACACCATTTATTTTTCCTCTTCATTCTGCACAACCCAAGGAATGGAATCCCCTTTTCTACCATCTAGTCCCTTGAGCTATTCCATTTCCTCACAAGGATCTTGTAAAAAATGGCTAGGAAATATCAATGTTGGGAACTTTATGAATTCCCAACTATAGTTACTTTTCTCAACAACATCCTTTGTCTTGGCACATGGCCAAAATTTCTCTCATGGGTTCATGGCCATCAATACCCATTATTTCAATACACCATGACTTCAATTCACTCATCCCACAATTAGGCTCTCTGACAACATATTCCTAGGGATGAATTAACAAATCCCCCTTACATAACCAAAATGCATGCATTATATTTGCATGATAATAACGCAGCATGTGGCTTCCTAAAAAGTTAAAATATCACACTTGGAAACCCATCCGAAGGTTCCAAGTACCTAGGATAACATCAAGTATATACAACTTTGACTTAGGAATAAAATATTAATATTTGGCTTTGCCCCCCTTTTAATCCCTCTTTCTTTTCTCTCTTGGGGAATCATAGCTCAACATGTTTTTGTCCTTCCTCATCTATAGCCAACAATGTATTTTATTATTAATAATTTTGATGTACAACATTTACATTTATTGTCCCTCAAGTCATAACCTAAATCATAATAAAATACAAAAACCCTAAATCTATTTCAAGTGAGTCACACAAAAACCCTCTAATCTACTTAATAGATTCAATGAGAGAAAGAAAATGCAGTCAGGTAATATCATTAAATCAACACAACTAAATTTGACAAAGAAGAAAACGTTACATCTGTAAAATCCATAACCTTTCTATGGTGAAATGGCTTAAAATCCTTTCTAATTGAAATCCATTCCTCTTAAGGATCTCTCTATAGTCTAATGATCCTCAATGTTTTTAACAATCATGCTCTCCTCAATCTTTCACGAGCAAATTGTGCAAGTGGAAGGAATGGTAAAAATTAAGCAACCCTTTGAATGATAAGAAGAGTGATTGGATCCAAAGTCACTCTATCATAAGTTTTGTATGCACATGACCAAAGATGATATAATCCTTAATCAAGTGTGAAGAAGGATCTCTTATAGTCTTAAGGCTCCTTCTAGAGGTTTTCCATGAATAATAGGTTTGAATTCTTAATTTTTCTTTAAATATTTATATTCTAGGTGCTCTCTCTCTCCAGGTGATCAACTTGAAAAAATCAACTCAAAAGCAAACAATATTCAAATTTTACCTTATTTACAAGTATAGTTCTTATATTGGCCCATTATGAGTGTTGTTAGCTTTGCTTTCAAGAGATTATGAACATTATTCTATAAAAACATGGAAATATATTATGTTCTCAAGATTTCAATAAATCCTAGTACCTGTATCCAAAATGGACTATGCAATAATACACGACGAGGCTAAGACTACTTGATACATTCAAGATAAATTCTTATAATAACAATCCTTGATTTCAACAAGTGACCAACATGAATAATAACTCATTAAAACCACTCTAGTTTTTAATATTTCCCTTTTAGGGATGAATAATAACTCATTAAAACCACTCTGGTTTTTAATATTTCCCTTTTAGGGACTCGAGATGGACAGGCATAAGCTATTCCATTTAGTCTTATCTTAAACAAGGAACGTATTGACTTTATTTCCCATCATGAAATTAAATTTATATTGGCGATTTGAAGAGAAAGTTATCCATCAAAAACAAGGTGAAGACAATGATCGCTAGATCTTCTCCTTAGGTTCACCACGGATATTATAGAAGTAACTTTCTGTAATAGATTTGATCATTGAATTTGAATGCTACTAAAGTTTCAAAAATCATCAAACAACATGTGTGACTTGACAACTTCATTGAAGATGGACCTAAATTAGAAATTTAGCATCCTTGTGGCAATGTTATTATTTTATAGCAGCAAAGATGTGCAATGTTATTATTTTATGGCAGCAAAGATATTTCCAAAAGGAAAAAAGAGACTCAATGTTAAAGTTACTAATGATGTTGATGTAGAGCATGATATTTCTTTGAGGTTGAGCATTACTGCCAATGGGGTTTTATGTAGTGAGATGATCTTTTGGCATTGACTCAACATTATTTATAAAAGGTGTTCGAAAGAGAGGGATGTGGGTGAGATCTTCCTAGTTTTACAAGTATGAGAAAGCAAATAAAGCAAATAGTAAAAAATAGTTGAGATGAATAATGTCATTGCTTATGAGGTCTCATCATAATAAATTTTGTGAATTTGTTTGTGTATACATATACAACTTATATTTTAGTTTTTTTCACTCAACACCTTATCATCTTCTTATGAGTCTCTTCCCTTCTACTATGGTTATAGAATGTTAATTTTTTTTTTTTTTAATTATTTTGAGAATATTCACTTTTTTTCACTCAACACCTTATCATCTTCTTATGAGTCTCTTCCCTTCTACTATGGTTATAGAATGTTAATTTTATTTTTTTTAATTATTTTGAGAAGATTCACTATGAGTGTATAATATTAATGTTTTTATTTAAAATTCTTCGGGGAGCATAACTTATGTTAGAGGAAACAATTGAGTCAATAGGATTTTTTATGTTCTTGAGAAGCTTCGTTTTAAGGGACATTGGAACTTATTCTCTATGAAAACTTACCTTATATCATTTACAAGTTTATTCTCCAATTTCCATATATCAATGTTTTGTACTATTGGTATTGCATTTTATAAGTATAAAATTTGAAAGAGAAATATATGTAATAAACATCCATTGTATCATTTGTTTTGTATGGTATTGATATTTCCTTTTATAAGAATAAAAATTGAAAGAAAAATATATGTAATAAGAATGCATTGTATTAAATATCATGATCCCATGTACGAATACTACCAAAGCGTTTGACACAACTCATATGGACACTTCATCCATGTTTCATCCTATTTTGTTTTACCATCATCCATAATATTTATTCATGATTCTGGATTTCTAAATCACTTCTAGAATGCACTATGATCAATGCTTAACACCAAAATCAAGTGTTCCACTTCTTTTCACCCTCAAATCGATGGTCAAAAAAAAGTAGTCAATACAACTTTTGTTATCTATTTCATATGTATACATGCCCTCCCTTGCACCTAATGTAAAGGAATACCTCTCGTATAGCATGATTATAATATAGCTTGGCCTATTTCCACCAAAAATAATCATTTTCAAACTTATTTTTGTTTCCAATCATCCAACCATATTTATGTATCATTCCTACTGCCCTCAACATTCTCTATTCCACAAATAATCGAAGAACAAAATAGAGTAGTGACCTTCATAAAGGATATTCAAAGAAATCCATATTAAATAAGTGCGGTCTATCTTCTAGTGTCAACAACAGAAGTACAAGCAAAGACATGATGCACATTGATTTCCTCACTCTCTCCAAGTAGGTGAGAAAGTTGGGTTAAAACTAAATAATTAAATTTTTAAGGGTTCTCATCGAAAGATCAAGCGTATTCAATATGATCCTTACTCCATTATCTAAGGAAATGGTGATAATTGTTTCAATATAATGTACTACCTTATTTGGGAATGCACCTAGTCTTCAATGTTGATATAGTAAGCTAAATTGTCCACCATTGTTTAAGTCAAAACCTAAAATTGTAGTGCCTAGAAATTTGGATCCAAAATACTTAGCACCAATTCAAATTGATTATATTATTTATCATAAGATCAAGTCTACTTGGTAAGAGGACATTTATCTATTTAGAGCTTTTTCAGTGAAGCAATATCCTCATTAAGTTAAGTCACACACCCTTGAAAAATTGAGATTTTATTATCCTTAGTTTTTCTTTCAAGAAATGGGGCCCATTTTTTCCAAGGGGTATGAATGATTAGTGTGAAACCTAGGCTAACCATTAGGTAAGAAAGGTGTGACTTCAATATACCAACTAATAATAATGTAGGAAGGTATAATTGAATCACTTTAGATCCCACCCATTTGTAATCAATTATAAATTTGATGTTACATAAGATTAGAAAGGTGTGTTGTTTTTGGAGCATTGAGGATTTGGTATTTATGTT
>SNQJ01S0009610.1:0-20812 GCA_010110895.2 Picea sitchensis | reverse complement strand
AATGTTGACTCCATGCCCAATGAAATGCTGACTCCATGCCCAATGGAATGCTAAAGACGAAGTTATGGATTTTATTTTTCCAGGCAAGGCATCAGATCTGTGGTCCTTGAAACCTCACAGGGAGGATTTCATCCCCAATAAGAGACAGATGTTATCTCCTCAAATAAATTGGTCAAAATTATTTGATTAGGAGATAGAGAGTCATTAGAAAAAATTCTACTAATTTTTTTAGGGCTCATTTTAATGAGTTCCAACTTGTAAATAAAGTTTGAAAAAACATTTGATTTGTTCTTTCCTTCAAAAAAGTCAAAACTCATGTTTCGGTAGCTAATGAATTTTTCAAAAGGGCTTCTAAGCTACCGAAAGCCTATCTTTCGGCAGCTAAAATGCGAAATTCGGGGCTATTTTAGCTACCGAAAGCACAAAAATTCTGCATTTTTACTAGGTTGAGTCATCATTTTTAAATGATGATTTTGAGCGAATGGAAGATCATTTTAAGAATATTTCATAGTTGTTTGTTCCTAACACGTCATAGAACAATAACCTCTCTCAGTTTCCCTACAGGTGTCACAGATTGGGAGAATTGAATCCATCTGTAAGCCCTAATTTTCAGATCTGAGATTTCCCTGTTTGAAACATGTTTTTGAAATACGGATCCTGGGAAAATGAAAATGAATATAGAAGAAATGAGAGAGGCGTTTTCTCAAAACAAACCGAGATACAAAAACCTCTCTCAGGTTTCAAAAATATGTTTTTATTTGAGAGATATAGGTCAATATTTAAGAGACATATTTCCAGAAAATTTCTGCACAGAACAGGGCATAAAGCTACTATTTTTGCCCAGATCACATTTTCTTGATTCCAGGACACGTGGGAACAATTCTAAATGAAGGATAATAATTATCAGAAGCCAGATCAGCTTCCTATTCAAGATTTGAATACATATGGTGAAAGAATGAAGCCAAATGGCATCTCTATTCTTGACAGAAATCGCCCAGTTGCCAAACAAAGATCTTGAGTTCCATGATCTTCACCTGTAGACTGTCAAATTCGAATTATGATGAGAATATTATATCTTACTTGATTAGATCTAATTTGATTTTTCTCAGTTATAGTTATTTCAGATCCATTTTTATAGGATATTGAAACTTTGATGTAAAGGCTAAAAGCCAAGATCTTTCGAAGGATTGAAGGGAGAAAAAACAGTCTGAGGACTATGATTCAATTTTGGGGATTTGTAGCCATTTTTCATTTCATACATTTATGGATTCCTCTTGACACAAAAGATTATTTCTATGTGTGTTGTTCAGTTTTCTATCTTACATCTTTTCTACGTTTATGAGTAACTTGTATGCAATGTTTTATGTATATCTGATGACAAATAACTGCCATCTTATCTCTTCATCGATATATTAAACTTGTATACATTGGTCTTTCTAATGACAGATGACTGTCACCTCATATCTTCATTGATAGACTTAGATTATGAACATTTTCTGCCTATTGTAATTAGTCATTCACATGTACAGTCTTGTGTATGTGATTCTACTGATATAATGAGCCATTCTTCTTACTTCCATACTTTGATTTAAACCTTCTGAGAAGCATAGTTGAAATCCTTTCGTCTTCAAGTGAATTTATATGTTTTTTGAGTGATTGTGAGTATATCAAGTCATTCAACTTGATCCTATTTTCCATACATTATTGATCTATTTAAGTTACTAGGCTCATTCCCTTTACAGACAGGGAAAGACTCTTGGAGTGATAACACGATGTTCAAGGAGTTTGATGCTATAGAATCTCCATTCTCCCGAAGTGGAACTTCGCCGAAGTACCATAGGCATGGCCTTCCACTAGATGATCAGATGTTCGAGAGGGGGCCCCAACGGACTCTCTAAATCAACGACTCATGAACTTCCGCGACTCTGGCGTTCGGGTATTTTGACATTTTCAAAGTTTGACATCCCACAACTTCGAGCTTCTGAAGCTCTAAAGCTGTCAAGAGATAGCCCCTCTCGGACTTAGGGTAGGGTTCCTAGACCCTAGTCTTATGGATATTCTGATGAATCTTGGGCTATAAACTCTACTCTTAGCCGAGTTTTTAGTTAAGGTCGTGGGCACGAGCCTAAGGTCTCTCAGGTTGTTGGTTTGAAGGAAATTTCTTCCTAGCTCGCAAAACTTTAAGTTCTATAACATGCCAGGGTAAACTCGTGGAATTACTGAGACAGTAGCAGTACCAAGAGGCTTGCTCCGACTCTGAAGCTATGAGGTAGCTCCCTGGGGAAAACACATTCGAGGGTTAAGTTGGAGCATACAGGAAATGAAACAGAAGCATGATATCTCAAGTAAGTAATTACATACACAACACTCGATTAGTTATTACAAAGACCAATATTAAATGTATACAGACATGCATTCATTCGTTATTATATTTTAAAGAAAAAAGCATGAAAATACTTATCAGAACTAGAAAATGTGATGCGATTGTTGAAAGGGGATCCCGTTTCCACCAAACCATAGGCTCAGTCACTCCCAACGAATTTACCACTAGCCACCCCCAAGTTAGACCATGATGCTCTGAGATAAAAATCCTTTCTTCCAGCTCAGTGATAGTAGGGATGAAGGTTACTCTTCTCCTCTTGAAGGATATTGGAAATGGTTTGGCACAATACCAAGCAAGGAGGACCGCCTTAGTACTTCCTCATCCACTCAACATCCTCATTTCTCAGCTTGTATTATAACCGTGCTAGCCATTTCCTGCGACCAGAACACACTCTTTTCCTAGTTCCTCCTTGAACCCGAGAGCTTAGTCTCTTGTCTCTGCATTCTTCGCAGGTCTTCCTCTTCCCACCACATCTTCCTTTCTTTCCTTCCTCAACAAGATTGTGTGTGGATCGAATTCCTAGTCCGTGGTCAGGTCTACAAGCCTTACAGATGGGTGCTCTTCCCCATCCACTCATTAACTCTTGAGGAGGTCTTCCCACCTACCATCCCGACTGTAATTCATTTATGGGTCAAATGATTGTTCTGGTCCTGAGAAATTAAATCCAGTAAGGTACTGGTTTGGTGGAGGTTAACGAAACCATTCCTGGTCCCCTTCACCATCTCTTTCATAGCATTCGTGGTCTCTCTTAGCACACCCCCTTTTCAACAATCATGAAACACTTATCCATTCTCTAGTAAATAACATAATTTACATTCGTTGACCTTTTATACAAAGGTCCATCAAAACAAACATTCACACATATTAAGTTTTCCATAGTCTCTTGACCAATATAGTTATATTTACAAACTGGGGGAAACAGGGTGTTACAATTGAGTTGCAAGCATTTGAACCATCACAAGGCTCTATTGTAGACATGGTCACTTAAGTAGGTCCATTAATGAACATGATGATTACAAATAAAATCCATAATGTTGATCTATTGAGCATACCGATTATTCCATTATGATCAGTAAATCAATGGTTTGGGAATAGTTAAAGGGTTATTATAGTAATTTTAGCAGCAATAGTGGTGCAAAATGCCCCTTTATGTATACTGGATGAACTAATGAAATTTTTATAATGTAAATGGAGTTGGGTTAGAGTATGGGAATGAGTGAGGGACAGAGAATCAACATTGTGAGTAATGATGAAATTATGTAATTTTTGTCTAATGTGGATATCCATTTGGTGTATGAGTGAGGATGCAACTCTTTGAGGTGTTTTACTTGGAAAGGATCTCGATTTTTTTTACCATCATTTTGATCCATATTATAGATATTTGGTACATCATATGATTTTTCCAAGACAATTTTACATCATATTTTAGAATGGATAAAAATTATTTTTCGGTTTCTAACATGAAAGAATTGTTACTTATATCTTCACAAATGGCAAGTAAATTTATATTTGTAACTATGTCTTTTACATGTGAGAAGAATTCTTTAAAGTGTCATGAGCCTAATCGTTGGTAGCATGCATTCATTATAGAAATTGATTTACCTCCAACTTGGGATTGGGGATGTTCATAGTATTTTTCTTTCATCTTTTCTAATGCTTCTTAAGAATGTCTTTAGCTTACTCTTACACAATGAATTTTTGTTGTGTGAACTATTTTTCTTTACCTCTATTTGGGGTTCTCATGGAGAGTTTTAAAGTTTTTACAATCCCTTGACATTAGCGCATATCGGAATTGCAACTGTATTTATCTTTACTGTAAATAGAGATCATCATGGTTAGTGTGAATTGGATTGAAATGTGAACTAGATGTGCACATTGGATTGAAAAGTGAATTGCATGTTTGAGATATAGAAAAATAGAGTTCCATTTAGATTAATAGTTTTTACATAAAATATCTTGAATTGAGGATTAAAGTAGGATATAGGAATAAATTAGTATAATTCCCTTATATGTTGGTCCAAATACATACTAATCAAGACCGAGCCCAAAAAGAGGAAAATTAGGCATGCACAAAAAATTCCTTTGTAGAAAAATTTGCATTGCATGATCTAGGATGAACATAAGACTTCTTAATTAGTTAAGAGAATGATTATATTCACTTCCTGAGTATGTTGAGTCTCCTACATTTTCTTTATCCAAGATTGGATGCCATTTTTCTACTTCATACAAGGTGGCATATGAAAACTATAGTTATGAATTGGGATCAATACCCCTGAAAGAATTAGAGGTGTTGAGAAAAAACATATTGAAATGCCCCCTAAACTAGTAGGAAGGGAGGGTGAAGGTGTTCATGTAACTTAATGGTAATTAGGGTTCTTATTTTTTATTAGTTTTTGAAATAACTACCTATTCTCTACCATTTGATACACTAAATTACTCAAACTTATCATATTTTCAAGATAATTTCTAGTCCTATCAAGCTCCTCCCTCCTCTCTTGCTCCTTTTGAATTTTTTTGTAGCTCCTTTTGTTGTTCTTTTTCATGATTCCCAATATTTTGTTTACTTGTTTTCTCTCATTTACATTTATTTTTAATCCTTTCTTGCTCTCATTGTTCTTTTGCAATAACCCTCACAACCCTCACAACCCTCCCTCTCTTTTACAAGATCTTTCTTATATTTATTCAATTCCAACATCTCTTTTTTCCTTTATTTTTCTTCAACCAAGAGTATGATGTAATCCTTTCAATTTAGTAATTGATAGCTCTTGTTTAATAAAATATCATCTTTATATCACATCCCCAATTTTCCCTATCGCTCTAGACATTAGCAGCCTTAGGATTAGTGAGAGTAATCAACTAGTACTTCGTTGATTATGGGGATGATATAGAGGGCATGATTTGTCTCTGTTATCTTCTCTATTGTGTTCCTCATCACTTATAACTCCCTTATGTTCTTCCACATGTCAAACATCCAGAAAAAAAATGGGAAACTTCATTATTGTTCATACTATTGGTAATGAATGCATGTTAAGGATTTCTTCATTAGTGATGGCAACAATATTTTGATTCATATTCACTATGGATTCCACTAAGAACTCGGGTGCTCACTTAGTGTGGCAGTGTCAATTGGTCATTGATGATGAACTCCTTTCTTGATAATATTCACTCATATTCAATTCAATAGTGTCATTTTGATTAGAATTTATAGGTTCTATATGTTGTTCATGTGATGAAACAATGTTCATATTCTCTTGAATTGTGTCAACATATATTTGAGTAGCACTGAGATATGTCAATGATCAACACCTAATGGATGGAAATGTCTTTGTGAGAGCCTCAACATGTAAGCTATAACATTTTATACAAATCGTATCATTATTAAAAAGTATTTTATGAAAAGTTTTGCTACAAATCATATAATTATTAAAAGTAACATACTTTAGTGACCAAATTCCACTTCACCTAAATCCAACCTTAATATTAGAGGGTGCAATAAAATTTTATAAATGTTTACTAACATGCTCCACTAATTCAAACCTTTTTACCTCTATCTATGGTTTCTTCACCATCCAATTTTCTCTCTCATACCTAAAGTAATTATTTAAAGGCACAAACAAACTTACATATAGGGGTTGCAACCTATGAGTAGTGTGTGCCAAAACCTAGATTTATAAATAGATTGGGTTTGCATGCATTTTCATGGGCTCAGTTACATCGTTCTTGTTAATTTAGTCACCATCCTTACTACATTTTCCTGAAGATGTATTGAGCATTTGTATAAGGGATTTGGTTTGGTTCATATGTGATACACCACCAAATGTATTCTTTGGCATCAGACTTACATGAAACATATTCCCTATATAGTTTCTTGAGAATGGAAAGACCACTTTTTGCCTTCATTAAATATTTGGATCATTAGTGTTAATGATTAGGGTTTGGATTTTGGATTTTATGCAATGATGAATGACTATTCAATATCTATAAGATCAAGATATGATATGTTGTTTATATCCTTTAATTGGTCTAAATTCACAAGATATACAATCAAAACATTAACAATGTTGTACATAGTGTATCTACTTCCTCCTTAATCTTGTAGAATTTTGACTTGATTTCTGATACCATTCACACAACCACGTGTTATAGGCATTCTAGTGAATTATTCTACATTCATAATATAGTTTTCAATGTCTAGGTAATAAATTCCATTATTTCCTACTAGATAAATTGAGTCCACTTGAAAACATGTGGAAACTTTTGACATCTCCATTTTATAGGAAATATAATCCCACTATTGAGTTGTAGGTATTTGAATCATCACATGGTTTTATGGTAAACTTGGTTATAACTTCAACAAGACCATTAAAGTAAATAAGAGACATAGTGTTGATCTATTGAGCATACCCATTTCTCCCATGTGAAAAGTAAATGGGGTGGTTACCAAAGGGTTTTTATTGTAATTATAGTGGAAACAATGGCATGCATGGCCCCTTTATGTATAGTGAATGAAATAAGGAAGTGTTTATAGTGAAATAGAGTTTTGTGAGAATAGTGTAGTAAGATAATGAGTGATAGAAAGAGAATCAACATTGGGAGTAATGATGCAAATATATATTTGGTGTAATTAACCATTTGGTGTATGAGTATTGATGCATCTCTTTGAAGTGATTTACTTGGCAAGTATCTTTCATTTGGTTAGAATGATCATAACTTTTGTTTTGGATAGTAGGTACATCACATGTCTTAGCGAAGATAATTTTACATCATTTTTTAGAATGAACAAATCTGTATTGTTTTGGTTTCAAGTTGAAATAATTATTGCATATATCTCACAAATGGAAAGCTTTGTATTTTTAACTCTATATTTCTATATTTCACATTTGAGAAGAATTCTCCAAAGTTTCATAAACCTACTTGTCAGTAGGAATTTCTTATCCCCAACTTGGGATTGGTTACGTTCATGGTGTATTTATTTCTATTTTATAATACCTCTTAAGAATTCCTTGAGCTTGCTCATATGCAATGTATGCTTGTGTGTGAACCACTTTTCTTGAGCTCTACTTGGTGTTGCTCATGGAGATTTTTTTTTTTTTTAAGTCCCTTAACATTAGTCCCATACCATAATTGTAATTACCTTTATATTTATTATTCATAGATATCGGTATTGTTAGTGTGAATTGGATTAATATGTGAATTGGGTGCGTGCATTGGATTGAAATTCAAATTAAATGTTTGAGATGTTAAAAAATAAACTTCCATTTAGATTAACTCATATTGAATAGTAAAGTAGGATCTAGGAATAAATTATTAAAATCCCTTATGATTGTTCTGGATACATACTAATCAAGAATTATCTCACAAAGAGGAAAACTAGACACACACAAAAAATATGTATCTATAGAAAAATCTAGATTGCGCTTGGTTATGATGAACATAAAAATTCTTAATCAGTTATAAGGACGATCACATTTATTTCCTAGGTATGTTGAGTTTCCCGTATTTTCTCAATCTAAGTAGGTCGATTTTCTTACATTTGATTGATCAAAGAATGGATTCCATGTTTATTCTTACCTCTAATATAACATATAAAACTATAGTTATAACTTCTACTCAATACCCCCTGAAAGAGTTCAAGTTGTTGCAAAATAGTATACTCAGATGATCTTGGAACTAGTTGGAAGGGAGGGGGAAGGTGTTGAAACCAAATGGTAGTTAGGGATATAAATTTTTATTAGATCATGGAATAATTTATAGTTAATGAATACATTCCGTGAATTTTATCTTCAATCATCATAGTCAAAGCTATGCAAGCTAAGGGTAAGTTAAGGCCAATCAGGAGTATACATCGATGACATATTAAACCACCATAATTTAATTATCTTGAAAATCACCCATATCCTTCATGAAAGAAGAAAAGGATCCATAATTTAATTATCTTGAAAATCACCCATATCCTTCATGAAAGAAGAAAAGGATCAGTTAAGGCCAATTATGAGTATACATCGATGACATATTAAACCACCATAATTTAATTATCTTGAAAATCACCCATATCCTTCATGAAAGAAGAAAAGGATCTTAATGAAATAAATGAATCATGCTAAAAGAGGGTCCTCGTGGGATCTATCGAGGGATCAAAATAATATTTTCCTCTACAATTTGTAAAGCTATGTGGCTACCATCGCCATCAAAAGTCAAGAAGTCTGTATTCTTAAGTAATAAACCACCATCTATAGAAGATAAAAAATGGTAAAGTGGATTCATAAACAATTATTTAGTTATCCATGGATTGGGATATGCAACCATGCATGCTCATGGCTCATAAATTTTGATATATTTCTTAATATTTTTCTCCCCCTGAACAAATATAACCTATGTATTGATAGATCATGCATTCACACGTCACAATATATTTATTGGAATTCTTTCTTTTAGGGAGCACTTTTGGCACATCCTTGCTCTTTCTTCTTGAAATTACATGTATGCCACAATTCCTTCCAACTTGTAAACTAGACTTGTAAATTCCATATTTTCTCACAAAGACTCATCCCAAGTATTCACTGAATTCAAAAAATTTAAAAACTTGTAAACTAGACTTGTAAAATCCATATTTTCTCATAAAGACTCATCACATGTATTCATTGAATTCAAAAACTTGTAAACTATACTTGTAAAATCCATATTTTCTCACAAAGACTCATCCCAAGTATTCATTGAATTTAACATGGCCAATTGCATTCATCATATTCTTGTTTGTCTAGCTTCTAATAATAATAATTTTTTCTTTCTTAAACTTGGACCTTAAACTATAATAGATGAGAGACTAACAACTTCAACATCCACATCACTATGCACTTCATCACTTACATTGTTGTTCTCTTCAAAATTGGTTTAGCTCCATATTTTCTCGCAAAGAATCATCCCAAGTATTGACTGAATTCAACATTGCCAATTGCATTCATCATATCCTTGTTTATCTAGCTTCTAATAAAAATAATTTATTATTGCTTGAACTTGCACCTTAGACTATAATTGATGAGAGACTGACACCTTCAACATCCACATCAATATGAACTTCAACACCTACATTAATATTCTCTTCAAAATTGGTTTAGCTCCTCATTTGAGACAAAATGTTGTAGTGAGGTACCCCTTGTCATTGGCCTTCTTGACTTCCTTATAAGAGCAACATAATTATGTCTTTACATGACTACAAAAATCATTAAACATATAAATAATGTAAAACAATAGAGGTTAATATAGTGTAGAACAATAGGGAATGAAATCATATATGACAACAAAGAAAACTTGAAAGAAATATAATTTATAGCATATTGTAAATACTTGGTTGAAAGCCATATAATTTATAACATATTGTAAATACTTGGATTATAGATACTCTATGAGGGAGTGAGGGAGTGTTAGTAGTGATATTTAGGATAGTGTTGAATTGTGAGTTGTAGAAATGGTGCTTCCATGAATGGTAGATTAGACTTACAATACTCCATTATAAATTTTGATTTAGGGGAATGACCATTTCGTGGACTACATTATGCATACTTGAATTATGGTTTTTTTTTCTAGAATTGATTTGATTACAATCCAATGACTTTGAATTTCTCATAGATGATCCATTTGCTTCTAAAATGTTTATTGGGCATGGGGGATTGATTTAATGAACTTAATGAGTTATTATCTTTCTCTGCATTATAGAAACACATCAAAAGGTGAGACTTACCATAAACATTTGATCAAATGTTTAAGAAGAAATCAACATTGGCCTCTATATCTACTTGATTTTATACATTGGGATATGACCATTTGTTGCAAACATTCTCCATCTATCAACCTCTATATTAGACATGATAGGAAATATGTACATCAAGATTGAATCTGATTGGAATGAACATAGGATTGTTCTAGATGTTTAAGGATTTGAAGTGTATTTATGTTAGAGAATTTGATGATATTCATGGTGCGTGATGTTTTCGATGGAAGACTTGTTAACTTATTTACTTTGTTGTAGTAAAAGTCACTTTTTGGATATTTGTGGGCCCGATTAATTTATGATCTATCGTTGAACTTTTTTTTGGACATGCTATGTAATTTTAATACAAGTTTGATCATGTTTTATTCACATATTGTATGTTGACCCATTAGAGGATTACACAATTAAACAATTGTACTCTATGTGCAACTCTTAAATTATGACATATAATGATTATGAGGTAGCCTCCATTGCTAATTTAATTCATATATTTAAATATTAGCTTCACTACATGTTTAGGTTATCACTCCACAATTTTACTCTCCTAAATAAAAAGGTATATTACGTTTATTGTCCTCATAAAATAGTTAAAAAAAATAAAAATTGATCATTGAAAATTGCATCGGATGCATATTATAGATTCCTATGCTAGCTTTTAGATCTCAAAATCCATTCAAATAGTAGGCATTATGGTACATTGTGATATGATGTAATAAACAAGAGATAAAGTACTAGGTAAGAGTATAATTATATCCTTACCAATAGTAGGTTAAGCATAACTTTCGAAAGATGTATTGTTGATGTTTAACCTGATAATCCCCGAATATTTAGTTTAGAGTTGCCAATATTTTTGAGAAATGAATTGTGTAGAATTGTAACATCTCGCTCTTGCGTGCACTGAGCAAACTTATTCTTTGAAGACAATTTCTTTCAAGTGATCCAAATTATTATACTTTTGGGCACTTGATTTATGATTCAGAGGCGTTATGAATTGATGACATGTTATTTGGACGCATTGACATAGACAACTGCTATTGACTCAATTTTCTCGAGTGTGCAAGATTTTGGACCTCGAGGATGCAGAGGCATCGATGGAACCCCTTGGAATCTGGGTCGAGTCAGGGATTGGACTATTGGGGTTTGATTGTTGTATATATGACATTTGCGCATCTGATTAGATGATATGATTATGGATATATTTCCGACATGATTTGTTGATGATACAAGCTGATGATAGCTTGTCGACCAGACTCACATGTGGAGTAGAGGGGTCACACAAGACTACCAGAGACGTTGAGGGAGAGGTATGGACAAAAACCCTACCACAACCTACTAGCACTCCCGCCATGGATCGAACTGTAGGTTAACGACTACCTAGTTTGAGAAGACCCACGATGCCGTGAGGGCAGACTACGACAGTCGCTCATGATGATTCTAAGGGGCACGCAATAAGGTATGGACCTTATTCCTTAGAGGCCCTTAGTCTCCCACAAGATCACCTGGCGGAGTATTGACTCTAGGAGTTTTTTATGTCTACCAAGTCAGTCAAGAGGCGAGTGGCACCCTTGGAGCACGTAGTGCGTCCTGAAGGGCACGTCGTGCAAGAATTAATAAATGGATAAACCTAGATGGCCTTAGGATGAATAACGTGATAAGTAAGATTTAAAACATTTCCCCTAATAAAATGTCGCCCAACCTAGGAAAATAAAGTCTAGGTCTAAGTGATACTTGTGATAATTTTTTTATCTATTTATTTAAAATAATAATAATAAATAAATAAATAATAATGATAATCATCATTAATCATGTGACGAGAAGGGGGTAAGTAATTCATTTAATTTATAAAAAAGAAAATAAAATCTTTTGGGGGATAAAATTCAAAAAGGGGAAAAGGGGAAATAATGGTTTGTCTCATATGTTAATTAAAAATTTATTAACTAAAAAGGAAAAGGTAAATAGTTAATTTTCTACATTTGCCAATTTGAGTTTTAAATGAAAAGGGAAAGAGGGAATTGTAAAAGAATTAGGAAACTAGGAAAAAGAGGGAAACATAAAAAGAAAGGGGAAACACAAGGAAAAAGAAGAAAACCTAACTTAGTAAGGTATCTAGCATTTAAGAACTTTCTAAATTAAACTCAACTAGTAAATTAGTAAGGGGGGGAAAGTCATTAAAACTTGTAAGGGAATATGGGGACACCTAGGAGCGATTCTAGGAGTGCCTTTAGGTGGGTGAGGGAAATAAGAGTAATTAATTAATTAATGAAATTAATTTATGGTGCAATGAAGGGGATGGGTGACACATGTACGGGGAGGATTAGTATGAATTAAATTGTTGAACAATAAATGAAAATGGATTTTGGGAAAGTAAATGACTTAGAAAATCTATATAAAGGAGGGAGGAGGAGGATGATGGATCTCTTTTGTTATGCGTAATGTTACGCGGAAATTTTTTAGACTTGACTAACTTAGCTTGTGGGAGTTGGGATACCCGTCTCGGTGAGGAGTGGTAGCTCGACCTTGCGAGGCGAGCTAGGAGCTAGTTGCTCTCTGTTTTAGTGTGTGTGGCCCCTTTGCAGCTTGGGGGGCTAAGAGGGAAGAAGAGTACCCCTAGCATTGGTTGGGAGGTACCGGTAAAGTCTCATCGGTCGGAAAGAGGGAGATTCACGGAGCGTGCAGGACAACAAATCAGAGCGGGCGACTTGGGATATGGTACGCCTTCTTTAATTTTGCATGATAGATTCTTAGTATACTTACTCTTTTGGTTCTGTATTTTGTTTTGGTAAAGAAAATGATTATCTTAGCATTTAGTCGATAACTGAATCCCCCCATAGACTTAAGCTTGTTGTTGATTGATTCCCTTAGCTTCGATCCCTGCATGTTGAGACTGCCCTTTGGTTGTAGATTTTTGTGATTTTTTTTGCTTTTCGCCTTCGTTCCTAGCTCTTTAATCCACGCCTGAGCAGTCGTCTAGGAGCCAAATCGACGGTCGTCACTTTGGTGCACAACGACCTATAGATTAAAATTCCCTGCTTTGCTGTGTGTGGATGCTCATTGATGAGTGATAGATGTTTTTTCCCAGCCGTCTAGCCCTATGGATTGTTCCAGGTAGAGTGTTGTCTTGCGCCTTGATGTGAATATTTGGCCCGATAATTTATTGATTGATGGCGAATTTTATCTTTTTTTTTGTTTGTGTTTTTCCCCTTGTTACTATGGAGATTTGCCATTTTCTTTTAAGACCGTAAATGTTGCATTTTAAGACTGCGATTTTAATAACCACTTATCTTTAGAACCCCGATTTCTTTCCCTGTTGACTGCAAAGAACTTGACAATGAAATTGGGGTAGCGAATTGTAAATCGTTTACATGACATTTTTACTGATGTATATTCTCTGTCTGCGTATTATCGAGCTATGGATAGGTTACATTTTTATCTCTATGATACAGAATTGTTACCATAACATTTTTCTCTTTATTATTGAATGGTTTGTGGGTGCATCATTGAGTTGTAGATAGATTACGTTTTTTTTTTCTATGATATTGAATCATACCAGAACGTCTTCTTTTTATATTGAATGGTCTGTCTGCGTATTACTTCTTACAGATAATCATTTTTATTTCTTTATTTACTATGATAGTAGTTGTTCAGTTTTAATTAGTTTCCATACTGTGTAATGATATTCACTGAAGAGTAAGATTTTCTTAATGGTTGTGCCTTACTTATGCTTGGACTGAGTTGGTGTTTTCCTGAGTCTTCTTATTTATTTAATGACAATGACTATATATATTGCTTTCTGTTGTGTATAATGTACGTGACTTGATGTAATGGCAGTGCGAGCATATCAGAGGTGAATGCGATTGTGTTAATGACAATGCGACTATTTTTTATTAATGACAATGATTATATAATTCCATTCTGGTGTTTATTGCACAACGAATTCATTGAAGGTTATAAACTCAACGAATTTATTTTTGGAATGTTAAAAACTCAATGAATAAACTCAGCGAAATTATTGAATGTGATAATCTCAGCGAATTTGAATGTTTGCACTCAACAATTTTTTTATCAAGCGTTTTTATTTATTTATTTTCCTTTGACAACAACTGTTTAACAACACCATTCTGGACAACTAGTTAGTATGGTTAAGCTACCTTTAATACACAATGATTATACCTTGAGATCTCTTATCGACACCCAAATTGCCTGGCGATTTTTCTTTAAAAAAAAAAAACTACAATGGGTACCCTTATTGCTTGGCTCCTTCCCATTCTGAAGACTGCAATTTCATTATAATTCATGGGCGAGTGTACCCGACGAAATTTCCCTTGGTTATGTCTGCGATTGCCCATTTATTTCCTGGAAATCTGCCTTTGATTTGGACTTTGTTTTGCAAATTGTCCAGACTGCAAGTCGTGGTTTATTTTTTTCCCTGCATTGATTGCTCTTTCATTTATCTTTACCTGCGTTTTCATTTTTACGAAGGCTCTTAATTCTCGACATTTTACCTGTTAATGGCAAGGGCATGCACCCAAATTTTTAGCTGACTGCCTGCCCATTTAACAAAAACATAGTAACTGACAGGTGTAAAGGGGTGATGTTTATAGACAACAAATTAATTTAGCATTCCTAACAGACAACTTCTTCCTTAAATAACCTTCATTTAGAACAACCTTCAATTTGATTGGACAACATTTAATTGATTAGAACTGCCTTTAATGATTGAACAACCTTTAATTGAGCATACCAGTCTTTATTTTGTTTAGACAACCTTCAATTTGAATAGACAACCTAGATTGATTAGACAACTTTACTTCTTTCATAGACAATTCTTAATTTAATTTAAATTAGACTTGTCAATTTGGTTTTATTATTTATTAGAGAAGACTTGCCAAATTGATGCAAATTTAACGTTAATTAGATTGAAATTAATGACTGAAGTGTAATGTAGAATTGTCGATTTGATTCGTAATTGATGTTATTTAGATTGAAATTAATGACTAAAGTGTAACGTAGAATAGTCGAATGGATTTGTATTTAATGTTAATCAAATGGTAAGTTAAAGACTAATTTATAATTTAGACTTGCTAAATTTAGATGGATATTCAATGTTAAAAACAAATTGTAACTATTGACTAGTTTAGAGTTGATGAATGGTCGGGGTGTTGGCGAAGTCATGTTTTAGCATGCACTTCCTTTGAATGACGTCATCTCGGGTCTTGCCGACCCATTGCTTGGGGGGTGGGCGTAGTATTTGTGTCATCTACTTCTGCCTCCTAGTGTGTGGGTTGGGCTTGAGTCTATGGTCCAGATAGAATTGTAGTGCCAAGGTTATTAACGCATCAATTGCCCGGGGACGAAATGATTCCTGATGAGGGGATCATGGTGCACCCTATTGGATAGCGGTGAACAAGAACTTGGCCGAAGTTAGTGCGTTCTGTGTGAGTGTTGTAAGTTGTTGTTGGCACATGGGTGGAACGCCTTCATGCCTTTGGCTCGTGCGCCTTGAGGTTCTAGTCTTGTTCACCAAGGCCATTGTTTAGGGTGGGGGATGCTTTCCCTTAGCTTGTAGGCATGTCTTGTTTGCGTCGGGCGGGTATTCGTTCCTCCTTGTTGTTCTACGCATGTTTCGCCCAGTTGCCCTTGTGCCAGTGCGTGGAGTCATAGTTTCTTGTTGCCTGGACTGCATGCTTGCGTTCGTCGTTAGTGGTGTGGTTAAACTGCTGTCGTTGTTGCCTTCTTTCCTTTAAAAAAAAATAAAAATTGCACTTCTTCTTCACTTGTAGTCGTAACGATGGGGTCGTTACATATGGTATCAGAGTGGGTTCAACTCGTGACTTGGGATCACTATGGATTTCGTTGATATGATTTTTTATTATAATGTTGCTAATTAAATTGACTTGTATTCGTGTAGGTAATCATGGTTAGAGGACGTCGTGGAGGCATACGGCGGGGTGCTAGGGGAGGAGGCGCGATGCCTCCAGTAGCATCCATGCCAGAGGGGTCTAACCCCCAGGGAGACGAACGGGTTGTTGGGTAGGAGAAGATAGCGGTGGGTGATGTGGTTGGAATGATGAGATATTTTTAGCGCATGTTTGAGGCACTGATCATCCATTTGGACAGAGATGAGGCTAGAGAGCCGACACCCCTTGAGGGTCCACCACGCGCTCCAGTCGGTACTAGTAGCATTCACCATGAACTTGAGAAGGTCAAATTTCCTAAGTTCTTTGGTGTCCCGGACGATGCAACCCCCGAGGCATGGTTGGAGAATATGGTGATGTGCTTTGCACTTCGTGACTATACCTCCAACATGAAGGTATGCATGGCGGTATTTCAACTAAAGGGAAGCACTCTTCTATGGTGGAAGACGCTCCTGCTGCAACTGAACATGGCCATCGAATATGTGTCATGGGAACTGTTCGAGGAACGGTTCCAAGAGAGGTACCTGTCAGAGGAATTCATTGAGCGTCAACTCAATGCCTTATGACAAGGCGACCGTATGGTGCCCGAGTATGAGGCCCATTTTATGGAGTTGCTTCGGTATGCGCTGCATCTTAACAGTGAGAAATGTAAGATCAACAAGTTCGTGTTCGGCCTTAATGTCAACATACGTGCAAAGGTTAGGATTCTGATGCCTCAAACCTTGCATGATGTCATCTAGAAGGACCTCATAATAGAGGAGGAGCTTGTCAGCTAGGGTCAGAGTAGAACTCCAGCGAGACCAGCAGGGCAGGTGTCATCTGGTGCGCAACAACATCAGACACCAACTAGACATATGCCAAGATATTGTGGCTTCCAGAGGGTATCCACTCTCACTATACCTCGGCGACCGGTGCCTCAGTAGCGGACACCTTATTGGGAACCACAACTTCAACAACAACATTGACCGCAATAATAGTAGTTTAGGCCTATTCAGCAGAATAGACTAGGATTCTAGGCCAGTGGGCTGTCGTCTTCTACTTCGAGTGCTAGGACTACTGGACCTAAGAAGGGGTGTTGGATGTGTGGGGAGCCACACTACCAGCGTGACTACCTTTTGGAGAGGACTAGAGCATATGGATTAGCCGGACCCTCTACCGTGGGAGATATAAGCAAGGCCCATCAGATTCATGCAACGGTGAATAATCGCCTGACAGAGCACGAGTCGACTGTGCTTGAGACGTTAGGTATCGTCGCTGACCAGACCCTTAGTATTTTGATATATCCCAGTGCTACCGAGAGTTTCATTTCTGGTGCAGCGCTAAATAGGATTAAGGTAAAGACAGTCAAACAGGACGAATTTAGCTTTGTAGAGATGGCTTCTGGAGCCAAACAGAAGGTTGGAGGAAAGGTTACAGGCTGTACCCTTAACTTGGGAGAGTTTGTCACCAGGTCCAACCTGTATGTCACGATCTTAGGATCTTATGACGTCATGATTGGTATGGACTGGTTGGAATCGCATGAGGCGATACTCAACTGTAATACGAAACAATTGATCTTGGTTGATGACGAGGGACAGAGGTGCGTGATTGTAGGTCGGAACCAGGGATTTTCCCTGAGGTTCATCTCTTCCTTGCAGCCACGAAAGAACATGTGAAAGGGATGTAAGCTTTATGCGATCCTTATGTTAAACGAGAAGGGAGTAGCGAAAGGTATAGAACACCTTACAATGGTGAGAGAGTTTGCAGACATCTTTCTGGAGGAGTTACCTGGGATTCCACTGAAGAGGGAATTGGAGTTACTATAGACCTAAAACTGGGGACTGAACCGATAGCTAGAACGCCTTATCGTATGTTGACACCGGAGTTACAGGAGTTGAGAATGCAACTGAAGGAATTGCTGGACCTGGGACTGATACCTCCAAGTGTGTTACCGTGGGGTGCGCCTGTTATTTTCATACGAAAGAAGGGTGGGTCATGGAGGCTCTGCATTGACTACCGTCAATTGAACAAGGCAACGATCAAGAAAGAGTATTCATTTTCGAGGATTGATGATTTGTTCGATCAGATGAAGGGCATGACAGTGTTCTCAAAGATCAATTTGCGATCAGGATATCACTAGTTACGGATTAAGGAGGATGACGTCCCTAAGACCACCTTTAAGACGAGGCTTGGGCATTACGAGTTTACTGTTTTACAGTTTGGACTGACAAATTCCCCAGGGGTATTTATGAGTTTGATGAATGGAGTGTTCCGCGAGTACTTGGACAAGTTCGTCTAAGTATTCATTGATGATATTTTGATTTACTCTCGAATGACGGAGGAGCATGACGAGCACTTGTGCTTGGTACTACAGTGTTTACGAGAGCACAAATTATATGGGAAGTTGTCCAAATGCTCGCTTTATCAATTGAGGATTCACTACTTAGGGCATGTCATCTCCGAAGAAGGTATCACCATGGATCCAACAATGTTCGAGGCTATTATGGAATGGCCTGCACCGATGAATGTCCTGGAAGTGTGTAGCTTCATGGGTTTAGCAAGATACTATTGACGGTTCGTCGAGGGATTTTCGAAGATAGAAAATCCGATCACAGAACTGCAGAAGAAGAACAAGAAGTTTGTTTGGACCACGAAATGCATGGAATCATTTGGGAGGCTCAAAGAGATGTTGAAAACAACACTGATACTAAAGGTCCCAGACATGGATGCGGAATTCTTGGTATGTACTGACGCATCCAAGGAAGGCTTAGGCAGAGTCTTGATGCAAGATGGATGAGTGATCGCTTACATCTCTAGGAAATTGAGAAGGCATGAGGAGAACTGCGTGATGCATGATTTGGAGTTGTTAACCATCGTATATTCCTTGAAGGTTTGGAGACACTACCTTGTTGGACGAAAATTTGAACTAAAGACAGACCACTGTGAACTACAACACATCTTTATGCAAAGCAACCTGAACGTGCAACAACAATGTTGGTCGAAATTTCTTAGCAAGTATGACTTCGAGATTACTTACATAAAAGAAATAGTGAACCGAGTGGAAGATGCATTGAGTCGGAGACCATGCATCTTTTCGGTGTTGCCTCTTTAGATGAATCTACGTGAAAATATTCTAACTTTACAACGCAACGATGACTGGTACAAAGAGGTCGAGGATTTTATAGGAAAAAACACAATAATGATACCCAGATTTGAAGGATTTACATTTGATGACGATGGATTATTGAGGTTTAAAAATCAGATTTATGTACCACCGAACGACGATTTGAGGAGCCTGATCCTAAACGAGGCTCATAGAGAAGTATACATGGCTCACCCGAGAGTCACAAAGATGAGGGTGGACCTTAAACCCTTATTCCTCTGGAAAGGAATGAAGGAAGACATAGTCAACTATGTGGCCCGATGTATAGAATGTCATAGACATCCAACAAGATTACTACAACCACACGCTATTGTAGAATCAAAATGGGAGGTTATTTCGATGGATTTTATTGTTGGGTTTCCACTGACGGCAAGGAGACACAACTTGATTTTCGTAGTAGTCGACACTCTGATGAAGAGTGCTCATTTTATTCCTGTGTGTACAACGTATCAGGTACTTGACATAGGTAGAGTTTTCATCAGTGAGATTGTGAGGTTGCATGGCGTGCCTAAGAGGATTATATCTGATCGGGGATCGGTGTTTACTAGACAATTTTGGACTAGTTTCCAAGAGGCCTTGGGAACCCAACTTAACTTTAGTACTGTGTATCACCTGGAGACTGACGGGCAGACCGAACGAAGGAACCCGACCTTGGAGGACATGTTGTGCGTGTACGTGATGGACCAACAAAAGTGTTGGGATGAATTCTTGCCACTGGTAGAATTATCTTATAACAATAGTTACCAAAGAACCATTAAGATAGCGCCCTTCGATTTTCTTTACGGGCGGCCATGTCAGACGCCTTTGAGTTGGGATCGGCTTGAGGATAGAGTCCTAGTGAGACCAGAAGTGATCCAAGAAATGGAAGAGAAAATGCAAACAATAATACAAAGGGTTAACGAAGCGCAGGATTGGAAGAAGAGTTATGTCGATGCTCACCGTGTCGACCGTAGTTATGAGGTTGGCGATCGAGTCTTCTTGCAGGTAAAACCGCATAAGAGTTCGATCAAGTTTGGAAAGGGAGCTAAACTCTCTCCTAGGTTCGTGGGACCTTTTGATATTGTGGAGAGGAAGGGGCCTATGGCCTATCGACTAGCCTAACATGATTCTTTGAGGTGTATGCACGATGTTTTTCATGTATTTGTTTTGAGACATTATATTAGTGACCCTACACATGTTATTGACATGAGTTCCTTGCAGGTATCGGATGAGGGGGCGCTCATGGTTGATCTGATCCGCATCTTGGATCATCGCATTCGACAACTACGACGTCAAACCATAAATCAGGTCAAGTTCTAGTGGGACAACTATAGTCTGCACTCGGTGACCTGGGAGGACGCATACGATATGCGCCAACAGTTTCCATTTTTGTTTGATAGATAGACTTATGATACTGTGATACACATTATTTCAGGCACTTATATACTGTGAAACTTCAGGACGAAGTTTAGACCAAGAGGGGGGGTGTATGTAACATCTCGCTCTTGCGTGCACTGAGAAAACTTATTCTTTGAGGACACTTGCTCACAAGTGATCTAGATTATTATACTTTTGGGCACTTGATTTATGATTCTGAGGCGTTATGAATTGATGAAATGTTATTT
>SNQJ01S0009609.1:117096-128961 GCA_010110895.2 Picea sitchensis | reverse complement strand
GAAAATAAAAGGGTTGAGAATGAAGAAACCTTACAGGAAGATGGATAAGACTGATAGCATGCGAGTGGAAGCGCAAAGCAGAGTCGCACAGAAGCTGATCGCCGAAACCCTAAAGGTGGCTGATCAGCCCCGTTAGAAGGCCATTGTTATTATATATATATAAACGCTGGCGTTTGCGTTTTTTTTGTTTTGGTGGTGGCAATGGTCTTTCTTTTGCATATCCAGGCCGTCCAATCTATTTATTTGGAAAATCGTAGTATAGCCCTTATGGGTTGTACATTAAAACAATGGAATAGATGGTAACGGGCTTGTTCCCATTTCAAAAGTGCGTTTTTTTGGGTCAGATTTGGATTGAGCAATTAGGGTTTGCTTATGTCTACGTAATCCCCATGCAGATTATTATTATTATGATGTTAATTTGCTATTTGTGTTTGGGCAATTGGTTCCGGGGTTTAAAGGTTTAAAATCATGTATGGTAAACTTTTTACACAATGACAATTTTTTTTAGGCTAGAAATTGTTAGATTTATAGATTTGAGTGATTAGTTTTGTATAATTCAAATGTTCTATGGGTTTTTCATCAGGTTGAATCTATTTTTGCATTCAAAAATAGATTTTGAATAACAAAAAATAGTAAGTCTTAAGCTATTTCATAAAAATGTTAAACAACACCATTTAAAACTAACCAAATGGACTAGAAAACAATGTCATAGGGTTTATAGATGGCTTTCATAATTTTAATCATATTTTATTAGATTAACTTGAAACTAATAAAAAAAAATTGAAATAGTAAATTTTAAAATATTTAAAAAATTATAATTAAAATATATATTGTTTTTTAGAGTTTATATATATATATACATTATATAAGTGTTTCCTCTTAAAAAGTCACAAATTCAAATTCAAAGAGGTAGGGTATGCATATCTTCTTAGAATTTCGCAGTCAAATCTGTGCATGGAGAAGGTTTCTTGTCCCATAAACAAAAAGGTATCATACACCAATTTGATGTCTAGCTTAGGTGTAAACTTAAGATTAAAATATTATTATTAAATTATAAAATATACTTTATTTACCTTAATGCAATACATATAAAAATATTTTTACACATAAATTTGTTTTAAATTATTTATTTTTCTAAATATTTATATCATCACATATATAAAATTATAATTTTTACTTAAATTAATTTTTAAATTGTTTTTATTATTAATACTTCAATTATTATTTATTTTTTTACTCCATCAAAACCACTTAATATTTTTATTAGAATAAATCAGCAAGTCTTCGTCCATATAAAAGTGTTTATTCTATCAAATTCACAACACAAATCTACTTTACAATTCGCATATAAACCGTGTTAAAAGGTATTTATTTTATCCTAATCTTACCATTAAGTTATGAGGCTATTAAAAGCAAGTTTTCTCAATTTTATGCAGTTCATTATCACTCTAACCCTACAACTAATTCAAAATCAAGTCATAGTGGCTACAAATCCTCCAACTAATTATGAGAGCACAAACCAACAAATTAATGTGCACATATATTATGCTCCAAAATGGGATGACGAACTCTATCTATCCAAGTTGTAGTGTATTGATAATGAAATCCTATAATCTTAAATTTTTCCATAAACGTGGACAAATCATAATTGGTTTCCTTGTTGGATTTTTCTTATATATCTTATATTTTTTTTTTGTAAGTGAGTTGAAATTCTATATTATTGAGAAAATTATGGTACAAAAGGGACGGAGGGGTATTCCCCGATCTGCCAAAAAGAAACCAGATCAGGGGTCCCAAAGTTGCATTGTCTACATAAGTGAGGGGAGGGTCGGGCCACCACCCTAGGAAACCGACCTAGTCTCCAAAAACGCATTTGAAAAAACTATACCATAAGATATACATAAAACCAAGAACGTAGAACAGGGGTTGCTCTTACATTGATAAACAAAATGACCTTGGGTTGAGGTTGCACTGGTCCAAGAGGATTATTGGATGGCTTTCATATCCTTCCTTTCTTGCCTCGTTCTCCTTTTTTCTGCTCCACCGTGTGCGTCTTTCTGATGCAGGCCAGTGTTCCGCATCGGTCTGCTGGAGTGATGTCCATGTGGTGGACATAACGAAGGTAGAGTTGGAATTGTCCAGCCAAATGTTCCATTTTTTCGCTTTGGTTCCTCTAGTCCTTTGCTATTCTTCTTGCACTGGCCTCCAAGTTGTTGAGGCGGCTCAGAATTTATGTGAGCTCCTTCTTATGGCCACAATTTACCACCCTACTGGTCTCATTATTGTTAGCTCTCATCTTACTATCATCATTTTTGTGCGCCAAGCTTCCTCCACCATTTTGTGGTAGAGGGTTTTCCTGGGTTGTGTGGTCGTCTACTTCTTGGATGAGTTCCACCCAGGCTTTGCCCTGGCGCTTAGTGTTGACTTCCCGCTCCCACCTGTTGATGACCTCTTTTCCCTTTGTATTGACCTGCTCAAGAAAGGTGCCTTTGGCCTCTCTGGTCACCTATTCCATCCTAGTGATCTTCCGGGCGCTTGTTGGAAGCTTCTCCTCCTGGGACCCCCTCTTACTCTGGGTATTCTTCCTTCTTAGCATCTCTGTTTGAATGCAGTGGCTTTTGTCTTGACTTCGTCCTCCACTTCTATTCACCCCTTCCCGGTCTTTGTAATTACTGCTCGCTGGTCTGTAGCTATCCCTGATTCCTCTTCTTTTAAGGGGTTTTCCCGGATGTGATCTTATCTTGGTAATCATGGGTCTCCCGTAAAGGTGTACCTTTTGGTCCTTTTTCACTGTTTTAGAGTGTGTGCACTTAGGAACCTTGTCGTCGTCCCTACGCCAATCCTTTGCCTTGCACGTTCTACATCAATCATTTCCTCTCACAGAACCTATGCGTGGATGAGGTGTACCCATTCTTTCCCTTGGGCTATCCTTTTGATCTTTGTCCTTTGTCATCTGTGGATTACCCTTTCCTCTCTCCCACAACCAACCCCTGTACTTCATTCTATTGACTGGACCATGGTGTCATACCTCCTCTTGTGGTGTGACCGTGATCTACATTGTAATTCGTGTTCAAATGGTGGCTACTGGCCTATCATATTCTGCCTGGATCCTACTTTCCCTTCAGTTAATTTTGTGCCTCCATCCTCAATGTGATCGTTCGTACTTCATTTTCCATCATAGTCCTTTGCCACTAGTTGGGTACAGTCTGTCCAAAACTAGCCATTCGAGATGTTACTCCATGTGGAATCCAGTTCTGATCCTTCCTTGTCGACCCCTTCATTAGTGATTCTATCCTCTAGTCCATTTGCTGACCTTCATACCCAGCGCAACTCCACTGTGATCCCCATCTGCAAATGCTCTTGTATTTTTTGCAGGGAGTACGCCAAGCACCAGTGCCTCTGAATTTTTCCCACTCTGGTGTCGTTTTGGAGTTTCCTTAATGTGTTGATGACCAACATGGAATCTCCTTCCACTATTATGTTGGTCATCCCTTCCCAGTGTAGTATCTCAAGGCCAGTCTCCAGGGCTCCAAATTTCACAGCATTGTTGGTTGAGTTCCCCGGACTCCCCGTGTACAGCCGGATAATTTTTCCTTGACTGTCCCTAATTACTCCCCCCATACCTGTCTGTCCTGGGTTACCTTTTGACACCCCGTCAAAATTTAGCTTGAGAGAGCCCTCTAGTGGCAGTTTCCAGTTGCGCTAACCTACTTGTAGTTGCGGCAACCGTCTTACCTGATTGGGGTTGCATCCTCCTTTCAGTTGAAAAGCCTCTAGAATTCTGAGATCTCAGTCTATGTGTTGCGCTCCTCCTATTTGGCAATCGCGACTCTGTACCGTTTCTCTTGTCATGGCTATTATTGTTTCCTTGATCTTTCTTGCTGTCCATCTTTGGTTCCTGAAGATGCGTCGGTTTCGTTCCTTCCATATTGCCCAAATGACCATGCTGGGAATGAGGGTCCAACAGAGTTTCACCTCTTCATTTTTGCTGTAGTTTTCCTTCCATGTGTTTCTAGTTGCGGAAATATTATCTCTGATCCTACTAGACTGTTGGAATATGCTTGTCGCCCAGTCCCAGACTTCTGCTATGTAGGGACATTCTTCTAGGAGATGGGTCATTGTTTCCTCCTTTTCTTCACATAGGTGACATCTTGAAGGGCCTATGAAAACTCTCTTCTTTAGGTTTTCCCAAGTTAGGATTCGGTTGTGTAGTATTAGCCACTGGAAGATTTTTATTTTTGGCCATTGGGGGTTGTTCCAGAGCTTTTCCCATTGATATGTCGAGTCTTCTTGGTCCTGGTTCACTATGTAGTGGCGTACTTCTTTAATATTGAATTCCTTGCTGGATTTGTGCCCCCATCTCAGTTGGTCATTTTCGTCCGTGACTGCAATTTTCCATCTCCCCAATTCCTCCTCCACCTCTTTTATTGTTTTTGCGGTCTGGTCTCTAGTCTGTGGGGTGAGAGTGTTCCAGATTCTCCATTTGTTGTGATCTGTTTCTTGTTTCTAGTAATGGTAGACTCAAGTTTTGCCTTGCGCCATAGTCTCCTATTGGAGTGCCTCCCGGCCTGATTTTTCTATTTTGGGTTCCTGTTGCCAGTCATCCTCCAAGAATCGGGCAGTTCTGCCATTCCTTATTTCCCAAAAGCTGTGTGTATGAATCTAGGTCTTGTTGCGCCAGGCTAAGTTTCAGATGGCGGAACCTTCCATGGTGCCTCTAAAGCAGATTTTGTCCTGGTCACAAATGTCTGGGGCATACTTTGCCTTCCATAGGTTGACCCATGGCATGGCCGTTTCTTTGACCCATCGCCACCAGAGTTTCACCCCATAGGCATCATTGGTCACTTGTGGGTCGTGTAACCCTAGGCCTCCTTTTATTTTTTGTTTACAAACCTTCTCCCAAGCCACCAGTGCCCATTTTTTCCTTGTTTCCTCTCCTCGCCATAGGAATTCCCTTTGTATGGTTCTTTCTTTTTGTAGAATCCCCTTGGGGGATGGGAAAACTAACATCATAAAGGTTGGGATAGCTTGCAAAACTGACTTGGTTAGGATAAGTCTTCCGGCTAGGTTAACGGATCTGTACATCCAATTTTTTACCCGGTTTTGTAGCTTGTTGACTATTCCTTCCCAAGTTGAAAACTTGTAGGCTTTGTCTGTCAGGGGGATGCCCAAGTATTTGGTTGAGAGGGCTTTGCATTCAAAGCCCAATATGTTGGCCAAATTCCTTTAGATAACAGTGTTGGTATTAAAGAAGAAGATCATACATTTGGACCGGTTTATCTTTGCCCTTGAGGCTTCCCCAAACTCATCTAAGATTCGTTTGTAGGCTTTTGCTTCCTTCACCATGGGCATGCCATGAAGTAAGGTATCATCCAAAAACTTTTGGTGTGTAGAATTTGGGCAATTCTCGTAGGTTTTGATACCTTTTATTTCCCCTGTTGTGGTTGCGCTTTTTATGATTTGACTGAGTCCTTCCATCATTAAGATGAATAGGAAGGGGGACATCGAGTCTCCCTGTATGATGCCTCTCGTGGGCTAGTAAGGTTTGGCAGGGGCTCCATTTACTAGTAGCGAGTAGCTTGTTGTGGAAACTAGGTTGACTCTCCATTTGATTCAGTGTTGGGTGATGCCGAAAGCTTCAGGGTCCTGACCATATAGTGCCAACTAATTTTGTCATAATCGTTTGCTAGGTCCAGTTGTATTATCATTCCCCCTCTTTTCTGAGGCTTTACGGTGTAGATAAGTTCGTGGGCATGGATAATATTGTTCATTATTTGCCTTCCTTCCACACAACCTGCCTGCTCTTGTGATACCAGTGTGGGTAGGAGTGGTTTCAATCTATTTTCCATGACCTTGGAAGTTATCTTATACACCACATTGCACAGCGCTATAGGTATGTAACGATCGGGGGTTTTGGCTTCATTTTCTTTGTGGATGAGTGTAATCATTGTAGAATTTAGTGCTTTCAAAATGGAGGCTAACCTTCTAGAGTCTTCCACTACCCTATAAACGTCATGTTTGACAACCTCCCAACAGGCTTTGAAGAACTGCACTGTGAAACCATCTGGGCCTGGGGCTTTCCCATTGGGCATTTCCTGGAGTGCTTGATCTATTTCCTCCTCTACAATGGGCTTGTTCAAGTTGTTGTTTTGTTCGTCTATTACCAGGCGAGGGATATGTTGGATTACCTTTTGTACGGCCTTCATTCTATCTTGGTTAGGTTCCTGGGATATCTTGTGCAAGTGGTTTACCATAGTTGTTTCGATGTCCTTATGGGACTCTCTTTCTATGCCATCCTGGTCCCTAATCTTCAATATTTTGTTGTGGGATCTTCTGGCCATGGTTGTTCTATGAAAAAACTTGGTGTTCCTTTCTCCTTTAGCCATCTGATTCAGGACTTTTGTCGCCAGAGAGTTTCTTCTTGTTGGCACTGCTCATCCCATTCTTGGGTCATCTGGATCTCCTCCTTTTTCTGCTCCTCATTGTAGCCCTCCGAAATGTAGGTTTCCTGGAGCTTTTTCATTTTTTCTTCAATGTTGTTCTTCTCTTAGTTTATATTCCCAAAAGTGTCCTTGTTCCACTCCTTGAGCCTATATTTGATATGTTTTAGTTTTTTGTAGAGTTTGAACATCCTTGCCCCTTGCTGTAGTTTCTCCTCATGCCACCACTGTTTGATTCTTTCCTTGAAAGTCAGGTGTTCCATCTAGAATTTCTCAAATCTAAAAGGTCTATTCTTTGGTGTGGTCTGGAAGCCTGCTTCTAGTTGCACTGGCTAGTGATCAGATCCCCCCCCATGGGAGGATGTTGTAGTCTAAGGTTATCCCCTGCATAATGATTGACTCTAACACTAGGAATCTGTTAACTCTCATTGCTACATGATGCTGGCTCATTCGCTTATTGTTCCAGGTGAACTGGCCATTATTGGTTTTCAGATCTACCATCTTCATTGTGTCTATGAATTTTGAGAACTCCTCCGCATCTCTATCCAATCTCCTTGTACCTCCTTTTTTCTCCGTGAGTGACGTGATGATGTTGAAATCCCCGGCTAGGATCCAATGCAGGTTGTTGGCTTGGTTTCTAAGATCATCTAGGTCTCTTAGAATTCCTCTCCTATCCTCTGACACCTGGGGTCCATACACATTAGTGCATAAAATCACCTCTGTGTTCCCAATGAGTTGCATGCGGACTGTAAGGGTATGCCTTGTCGTTTTTTCTCCTATTAGGATTAGTATTGGTGGGTTCCACAGGGTGAGGAAACCGCTTTCCATTTTGTGGCCGCTAATAGCCACCATCTTGAACTTGTGCCATTGTTGTTGACTGATTGTTTCCATTCTGTCTGTATTACACTTGGTCTCTTGAATAAAGCAGAGATCTGGTTGTTCCTGTTTTAGTCTACTCCTAAGGATTCGTTGCTTTCTTGGGTTGTTTAGGCCTCTTATATTCCAAGTTATAACCTTCATTTAAACTTGCGGGGGGAGTTGGGGAAGAGTTTTTTTATATTACCCGAGTTTATCGGTAGCACTCCAAGCTCCTGCAGGGCTACACTATTGGATTTCCTTCCTTTTTTTCTCCACGCCTGCTTGGGTGAGAGTTGTGGTTGTACCTCATCGGATTTTACTCCTAGGTGTCCAATCTCCCCGTGTGTATGCTTTAGGCCTCTAGATTTGGCTTCCTCCCTTAGGAGGAACAAGTACTAGATGCAGTCAAGTTGCTATGTTGGTACATTGTCTACTCGTTGTCTTTTCCATTGCTCCAGTAGGTTCGTGAGATCTATCCCTTCCTTGTCCACCAGATCTCTGAGTTCTAGGTCTTATGTGCCTACTTTGCTTGGTGTCATTTCTGCCTCTCCCTCTGTGTTTTGCATGGGGATATTGTTATCTCTGGTTTCTCCTTCCATCGAAGTTTCGCAACTTCCTTGTTCCTTCTGGTTATTTGTTCGGTCGGTGGGCTCGTTTGGTGTTTGTTCTATGACTTCCTGAGCTTTTGTCGTATCCTTCTTGGATTATGCCCCTTGTTTGGTTTTATCCCTTCCTTCCGAGGTAATCCAGACCTTTGGGTTATTTCCTGCTTGGGATTTACTCTACTTTTTGTTGTCTCTGCTTCTGGGGTTTGGTTTAACAAACCCATCCTCATCCTGTTGTGGTTTGGGGTTTTCTGTTTCCTATTTTTATTAAATGGGCATTCCCTGATCAAGTGACCATGTTCATGGAACCTTCTACATCGGAAGGGGATCTATTCATAATCGATGTTTTAGATCCATTCTTCATCCCTGAATTCGAGGCTTATGTCTTTTGGGAGTGCTCCTGACACATCCATATCTATACATATTCTTGCATAAGATGTGTATCTCCCCTTCAGGGTGGCTTCTACGGTCTTTATATATTTCCCCAATTTATTCCCTATTGCTTCAAAATTAGAGGGTAATCAGTAGTCTAAGGGTAGGGAATAGAGTCTCACCCAAACCAGTACCTTTTTGAAGGTCTCTTTTTTTGGGGATAAATTCTCCTTCCATGGATGCATGTACAGTCATGTTGATGCATGGAAGTATGGCCCTCCTTCAAATAGTCTATCTCTGTCCTCTAGGTTTATGAAGAATTCTATGAAGAAACCTTTCGAGCCCAGATGGAGCTCCACTTCCCCATTTGGCTTCCATTGATATTTGATCCAGTTGCGCAACTCTCTTTCAGTGTGCCACAAGCCCATAAATTTTCAAATTAGCACATGGGACTTCATCTGATCCCTATAGAGTTGTGTCCGTGGATCCTCCAGTATCATCTTGGGTATCAGTGTTGATTTGGGTTTGCACGGGTTGTGCCCTTCTGCTCGGTTGGTCTTCGTTGTGTCTTGCGTCTTGTTTTGATCTTCTCTGGCTTCCTCTTCCATGCATTCACTTTTCCCTTTGTTCCTTTCCTGACCTATTCCAGGGTCAGATCCTGAGGTTCCTATCACTGGTGCCTTGAAAAATACACCCCTTGTCCCTTTCCCTCTATCTACCACTACCTGTTTGTATGAGGGGGTACCCTTACCCTCCCCTCTGGTGCTCAGGTTGCCCTCTGCTATGGCCGCAACTGTCAAAAACTCTATCTTGCGGTTGCTCCGAGAAATTTGGTGCTTCCTCGATCCTACGTATCAGATGTTTTTTCTTATATACCTTATCACTAACCATGTTGTTAAATATTTACATGCAATTTATATAGATTATACTAACACTTTGGGAGAGCTTTGTGGTTTTCTCTCGATCCTACGGCGTCATGTTCTAGCCCTTGTATCCTTGGGTGTGCCTGAGGGGCCCTCCATTGGCCCCTCTCAATAGTTATCTCCCTCATAGGAAGGTCAAGTCTCTTCTTTACGACAGGTTTCTGGTCTCAGTACGTTGATGGAGTCGTCGGTGGAAGACCTTGTGGACTACAAACCCAACCCTAATAAATATCTTCCTATTCAACCTGGAAGTCTTTATTTGGGTACTCTCTGACCTTTCATATTCGTATTCGAGGTTGGTTGGTGTTCATTTTTCAGAATGTGGAGGATTACAATTCAGTTTTATCTAGAAATTGGACTTGGGGACCATTTTATCCGTTGCTCTACTTATGAGATCTCGGATTTGTCCCTTTTGGTGAACCGATTTCAACCCTGAAAGTTTGGACCATCCTTCCTAGCTTTCCCTTTCTATTTTGGTCAGAAAAGGCCCTCGTCACTATTGGGAATAAAATTGTTAGCTTCTTTGGTTTAGAGTTAGATTGGGATGAAAAAGTTGACCAGAGGTGGGACTGTCTATAGGTGGAGGTGGATCCCAGGGACAAGATGGTCAACAACATTGATATGGTTTTTGGTGATAAGATCTAGCCAGAGAGTAGTTGAGTATACTATTGGAGCCTTCCTTTTAGATGTTTCTCCTACCACGAAGTCGGTCATATTCAGGCCCATTGTAAGAGATTTTAGGCCTCTCTTGGAATACCACAGAGAAAAAGGTGGGTTAAAAAGTTGAGTTATGTGAAAGAAGGCATTGCCCAGCTAGGGTTTATGAAAAGGACATCGTTTTCGATTATGTTGTACAAACAAATCCTTCTCATTCGTTGGGTGGTCTGGGTGGTCTTCCCTACTCACTTGGTAAGCATATTGGTCTTCCCTACTCGCCTGGTAAGAATATTTCATCCCATGTTCCTATTTTGGGCTCTAAAGTTAATATGATTGGTCCCTCTCTAGTTGGGTCATTTATGGTTTCTAACCCTCTGGTCCCTCTAGCTTCCTCACCGTGTTTTTCCCACTTTCCCCCTCCTATGGCCATCGTTTCCCTATTCCTCCCTCAATTCTTTTCGAATTTCATTTCTTGTTCTTTGGTTTCCCTTATCCCCTCTTGTCTACTAATTCAGGAATATCTAGAATGCTCAAAAAATGACAGTCTCAAATGTTGATAAAAATGACTCTATTGTGTAGATCTCAACGATATATTTCCAACACAATTTGAACGAGCTCAAACAGACTTCGTATGAGAAGATACATGGTATTTTAAAGTTTTGGTGAAAATAGGGCAAAGTGAAAAAAAGGAGGTGCCACATGGCACTGTATAAATACCACCTTGAATGATTGTACGGATGAAACATATACTGTACCAACAAATACGTGGTAGGTTGATATGTGGCAGTACAAATGACACGTGGCAGGTACGGTGGTGACATGGAAGATATGGTGGCGACATGGCATGCTAATAGGGAAAATGATTGTGTAGGTTATGTGGTAGTGATGTGGACCAATTAGAGGCTTCCATGCGACACCCTCTGATTGGCCAATGTTGGTTTAAGGAGCATCAAAATTTGTTGGGGTCGAAGGAAATCGAACCTTTGACCTATATGGAAACGACCAAAAACTTCAACTAAGTCCCAAACCAACCAAGCTATCATGTCACTGATAAATCCTATTGGGATTTAATATATTTAAAGTAGTGGTTATAACAAGTTTCCAAAGGGGGAGATCTATGGGTTTGAACCCGCTAGTTCCACCCACATAATCTGTATTTATAACTAATGCTCTGATCGTTGTGCCAAATGGCATGTTTGTTAAAATCCACCATGGGATATGTAATTAATTTGATAAGCACACTAATCCGAGAATATAATGGGTCAGGTGGGGTTTGAGCCCCCAACCTCCATTATATAAATCACATGAATTCACTATTGCACCACAGATTTGGGTCATGCCTAGGTTCCAAGCCGAATAACTTTTCTTGTGGAGTTTTGTTTATGAAAGTTTCAAGAGCACATCAATTTGCATGCCATGGAAACTCTGCAAGTTTGGTTTTGATGTTGTATTTGTGTCATTGGGCCTTGTTGAGAAACATATAGATTGTTTATAGTCACAAGTTATAGTTTTCTGAGGTGGAGTTGATTGTGATAGTGTCAACTGAGTTTGTGCAACATATTAGAAGGTCGTGTTAGAAACAAGTTGAAGTCATTATTGTATCAATCATTTTGAGAATTAAATGAGTAGTCTCTCATTTGGAAGAGGACCTAGAGATGTAGCCCAAGATGGGTGAACTCCATTATCAACGTGTGTAATGTGCCTCATTATTTGTTGTTTCCATTTCTATCAATTTCATTTTTTGATTTCCACAAGTTATTTAATAGTTAATGATTTTTGGATAAGTAAGCATATTCACATGATATTTGAAAATAGTTAAAGAAAGTCAAAATTTCTGAATATGGTCAAATGTTAATGTATGTTTAAGAACTAATTTGGCATCTAATGATTTTTGGATCATCTACTCTTCTGATTTAGCTTCAAGGGAGATCCATATTGTGCCCACGGTTTCTTCTCCATCCTCCCCCTATGGTTGTCCCCTTGTCCCTTACTCGTGTTCCTGTTCCCCTT